>CAJNDT010000258.1:22500-52500 GCA_905221615.1 Symbiodinium sp. CCMP2592 | reverse complement strand
ACATTGGTCTATAGAATACCTGAATAACCTTATACGCCCGTAAACGGTTAAGGCCCTAAACCCTTCTGCAGAGCAGAGGCATGACATGTGGTCTTTCTTGTGAGCAGAAGTCACGATCTTGCGGTCGCCGTGAAGGGAAAAGCTATCGCCACGAAGAGCATTTGCTTTGCTCAGGCCTACATATGTGGGTGGTTGTCACAAACTGCATATAAAAGAGGGCACATTATAAGAGTATATGTGGTACATTTTGTTTGGGTTCCCCAACAGGGGCCCACATCTCATTGAGACAACCGCCCATATATCTGTGAGTCTGTGCAGCCACAGCGGAGCATGACAGCTGTAAAATTGATCCTGTCTCTGTGGTCCTCCATGCTTCCGATAAAAAACAACGTTTTCTAGTGTTCGTATATTATGCTGGTATTGTTGTTATTATGATTGTGAAAACTGTTGTGATCTTTCACCTCAGCATTACGACTATTTGCATTCAATTATGATTATTGTTATCGTTATTGTTATTGTTTTTGCTGTTGCTGCTGTTGTTGTTCTGGTTGTCATTGTTGTAGTTGTCGTTGTTGCTCTTTTTGTTGCTGCTGCTGCGGCTGTGGTTGTTGTTAGTACTGATGTGATTCTGTTACTATGATTATTATTGTGATTACTATTAATTATTAGCACTATAATTATTACGATGATTACCAAATTTATTATTGTCATTACTATTCTTGTTATTGTTATTCTGGCTGTTGTTGGTTATTGCTGTTCGTTTTGCTGTGTTTATTGCCGTTGTTATTGTGGTTCTTGATAAGTAGCAGAGTGGTGGTGGTGGTGGTGGTGGTGGTGGTGGTGGTGGTGGTGGTGGTGGTGGTGGTGGTGGTGGTGGTGGTGGTGGTGGTGGTGGTGGTGGTGGTTGGTGGTGGTGGTGGTGGTGGTGGTGGTGGTGGTGGTGGTGGTGGTGGTGGTGGTTGGAGGAAGAGTAGTAGTAGAAGCAGTGGTACTTGTAGTAGTCCTGGTCGTAGTGGTGGTGGTGCTGACGGTGGTGGTCTTGATAGCAGTGGCATGGCAGTGGTGGTAGTCGTAGTGGTGGTAGAAAGGTAGAAGTAGCAGTCGTAGTGGTGGTAGGTGGTGGTCTTGATAGCAGTGGCGTGGTAGGGGTGGTAGTCGTAGTGGTGGTAGAAAGGTAGAAGTAGCAGTCGTAGTGGTGGTGGTGGTAGTAGTAGTAGTAGTAGTGGGAGTGGGAGTAGTAGCGGGAGTAGTAGGCGTAGGGGTAGTAGCAGGAGTAGTCGAAGAAGTAGTGGCGGTAGTGGTAGAAGCGGTAGTAGTAGTAGTAGTAGTAGTAGTAGTAGTAGTAGTAGTAGTAGTAGTAGTAGTAGTTGTAGTAGTAGTAGTAGTATTAGTATTAGTATTAGTATTAGTATTAGTATTAGTATTAGTATTAGTATTAGTATTAGTATTAGTAGTAGTAGTAGTAGTAGTAGTAGTAGTAGTAGTAGTAGTAGTAGTAGTAGTAGTAGTAGTAGTAGTAGTAGTAGGCGCGCCCCCTACCCCCTCCTACATGCTCTTCTCGATCACATCCTTTTAACTCGGGTTTTACAGCACTTTCGTCATGTAGGAACATCTTCTCAAGCCTCAAATTCGACTTGCGAGTTTGCAAGCTCCAGCTTCCGATTCTGGATTTGTTTTTTGGGGGTAGGGGTGTGGGGACGAGGGGATGATGACGACATTGTTATGCAGACACCCCGAACAACATCTCGAAGAGCCGTTTTTCTCGTTATTTACAGTGCTTTTGTCATGTCGGACCATCTTATGTAGTCACACCAAACCTACCTCTGGACTATGCGAACTCGACATTGGGCTTTGGGAGGGCTTCCGACGCAATCTCGAGATTGGTTTGGGTGAAGATTTCTTTTACTCGGCATGTAATAAGGTACTTTCGTCATGTCGTAGTCCATTGCTAACCACCGTTCGTTGGCACCGTTGTTGCGTCGGGGGGGGGGGGGGTCGGGGGGGCATGACGACGTACAGGCAGCCTCGAACACCACACACCACTTCAAAAGCAAACCCTCCCACGCCGAGGTCTGGGCTTTAGGGGTGTTGGCGAGCCCCTCGCACGTACAGCTGGCATCTTTGTTTTTCGTTTTGACGTTTAGAAGATGTTGCGCTTCAGTTTTTGGAGTATTTAACCCCTCTTGGCAGCACCTGCGTTTTGCACGGTGAGCCTCGGCAACTGCTGCAGCTGTCACAGATAGGGGGCTTGAGCCCGTGCATCTTCTGCAAATGTCATTTTCGTTGATGACGATGATGATGGTTTTGTGTTGTTGTTGTTGTGGTGATCCCGGGCTGCCCGGCAAGTAAAGTCGGGTGAAGTGGAGGCATCGCCTCGACAACTAGGGTCTGGTATAGGCCGTCGGAAGTTTGGTGTTTTTTCTCTCTCGCTCGCTCTCTTTGTCTCTCGCTCTCTCGCCAGACACACACACGCACACACACACACACCACACAAACACACAAACACACACACACACACACACACAAACACACACACACACACACACACATCACTCACGCACCACACGCACCACACACACACACACACACCACACACACAGACACACACACACACACACACACACTCACACACACACACACACTCACTCTCACTCACACACAGACACACACACGCAAAGTGAGCCCTAAATGGAGCTCAACAGGAAACCCACTGCAAACCCTCAAAAAATGCAAAGCTAACCCAGAACAGCCTTGAAAGCGTAAGGCTTAGCATAGGGTCTGAATTTGACTAACGTTAGTTTATGTCGAGGAGGGATATCTTCTGGCACACTTATTTCAAGCAGGACTATCTATGAACTTATGCCCGACGCCTGTGTATTGCAGACTATTCGGACCTGTACTTACTCGTACCGTAGTTGGTTGAGCTGTTCTTCAACGAGCGGTGATACTAAAGGGTTTGGGGTTAATCTAAGTTAATAGGTTTTAAACCTTCGCTTTTCGGGGTTCCAAAGGGCGTAGGGTTCAGGGCATAGATATTAAACATTTGTACAAGGCTAGTTTAACCCGTAAACCTTGAATAATGAACTCCGAATCCCTGGAACTTGAACTCCCGACCTAAAACCTACGTCCCTGTCACACCCAAAGAAGCCCGAGTGAATAAAGACCCTAACAGCTCCAAAGCCCTGACCCCCAAAGCCCTAAACCCTAAAGCCCTAAACCCTGCTTCCCAACACCACAAACCCTCAAACCCTATAGTCTTTGACAGGCCTTGAGCACATGGCGATCGAGCTATTGCAGCACCCTCTTCTCAACATGATGCAGCAGTTGGAGGCACATGAGGGCTGTTCACTCTGGGGGTCCCTATACTGAGGCGATAACGATCCTGCGATACATAAGGTTTTCGCGTTTAGGTATCAAAGTTCGTCTAGCCCAAACCGTATTGGCCTTATCCTGATGCGTGCCTCAATCTTTAGACCCCAATCCCCAATCAGGGTTTAGGAAACCAACAAACCCTGAATCTGCCTCTCTCGTTAGTGAGACTCGGCAGCAGTAGATCCCTAAAACCTCAACGCCTGTACCATCATCGCTACACTATGTCTCTACTTACTGGATGTTATTTTTGAAATTTTAAGTTCCATTTCTTTACATAAGTGTAGAGGGGCTTTTAGAATGATACAGGCGGCTGATCGCCTAACTAGGTTGGGTTTTACTTGTGATGGATCTTGCTTGGGTTTTCAGCTGGATCTGCAGCGCAAACAGTGCTTCTCTGAAATGGCAGAGGTGTCTGGCTAGATCTCATGAGCTTCTACGTGCAAAGCAGGTCTTCAAACAAATCAAAAGTCAAAGTGGCAGGTTGCACTGGTTCCTGTATTCGGTATATGACCCATGGAAGAACAAGCACGCAGTAGAAACCCTCACGAGGACCCTTGACAACCCCTTCGCATGAAGACCGAACATATCTTCAGGTGCACAGTGACCCACAGAAGATTCCGGAAGCATTCACTTTGTGCTGCTTGGTCGCATGTGAACCGAGGCTGTTTGTAAATAGAATAGGGCTTTGTAGGGTTTCTACAATATTTTGGGGCTTCTACAGGGTGCTGAAGCAAAGCTCTGGAAGAGGGGCTTGTATGAAGGTCTGCAAAGGATTTGATACAGCTTTGTTGTTTGCAGTTTGTTGCAGGTTTTTCGGGTCGTAGAGAAGCACTGGTTACATTCGCAAAGGACCATGTAAGGATTCAGGGTTTAGGGCTGGGGGTTGCGCTTTAGGATTAAGTGAAGGGATTAGGGTTTGCTGCGGGCCCCGACACCCGTATGCAGCACCGGGGCGCAAGTAGTTTGACGGGCTTCTTGGCAGTTGATATGTGAGACGGTCCACTTCCCAGGATTCTGCAAGAAAGGCCGTGCGTTCTAGGGCCATGTAGTAACGTAGTATAGGGTTTGGGTTTAGGAGGCAAGGTCCTGCCACATTGAAGCAGTAGGAGTAAATGACCAGTGCGCTGTTATCAGATGTCACTGCCGACGGCCATTAGCGACACAATCAAGGGACCCCAGGTAACTATGCAGCTTCAGCGCGTAGCTCTAAGGGCCTACAGTTGGATTTGGGAAGGCCCCCACGAAGTAATAAGTGTACAGTGGGCTAGTCTTTGAAGAAGGAAGGCCTTTAATTCTATTACGATTATCACTTGTGGCCCGTGTGGATGGGGGCCTTACCTACTTTACGGACACGCTAGTTTGATAAACAAGTTCAACCTTCTGAGCAGGTAACTCTGGCACAGGCTCACTGCCAAGTACCGTTCTTGAGCTTCCCTGGTGCTTTGTGTTCAAGTAGTGGTACTGCTGCTGCTGCATCCACAAACGACGTAAACACATGCAATAGCCTGATCCCGAAACCCTAACTCCCCAACATGATGAGACCTCAACCCTAAGCCCGAAACTGTACACCTTAAGCCTTAAATTCCGAATCTGAAAAATCCCCAACCCGAAACTCCAAACCCCAAGACCTAAAACCTTACATCCGAAATCTTAGATCTTAAACGCTGGAAGCTGCTCTGAGGGTCGGAGGAGTTCGGCTTGCACCCGAGCAGCATCCAGTGGCTAACGACAACGAACCTCAGCAGATATTGAAGTTTCGGCTTTAGTGAAATGATTGGGTTTTAGTAAGTATAATCTAATAGACTCCGCTCGTCGAAACGACAAAGAGCACGTAGTACAGTCTAAGACAGCAGCTAGAGCTGGTGGAGGGCCTCCAAGAAGAGATCAGGAAGATGATGATCCGCAACATCCCTGCCCGCTGCACAGAGCCAGAGTTCCTTGGTAGTCGAGTTTGGGGTTCTCACGGCCAGGGTTAAGGGTTTCGGGTTTAGAGGTTCTGGTCTAGGGTTCGAGGGGTGCTCTCGGAGAAGGGTTGAGGACTATGCGGGTTTGGAACTTACAAACCCCCTTTCAAGCGAAGGTGTCGCTGAAGGTTCCGAACCTCGCGGTCTTTCCGCGAGGAAGACTAGGTGACTGTGAAAGTTGAACGGCTTCTGCATTGTGGTTGTCCGTATGGGGCAGTTGCAAAAAGAGCACTAAGTTAGTATGCCAGAAAGCAGCTACACTGACCTACACACTGAAACCTACCACCTTGCAGGGATATGTCCTCAGAAGCCAACGTTTAGGTGCGCTTTGGGCTTCTAACCCTTGTAGAGAACTCTACAACCCGGAAAAAGACAGAACCCTGATATTTCCGTCATAGACCTTTTTCAAGAGAGCACTAAGGTTCCGACTGTATCTCAACACGCTTGCCAAGAGGGAGTATGTGCTTGAGATGCCCAAGACAAGCGCCTCCAAGTGCAAGGGTCACTTGGCCAAGGGCAGGGTTTAGGGAGTTGATGGGGGGCAAGCGTTGAGGTTTTAGTATGTCGTTTTGCTGTTGGAGTTTAGTTTGCCAAAAGTTACATAAATGAAATTACGTCCCGAGAAAGGGATTTGAATTGTTCCTGTCCTTCTTGTAGAAGGGGACCAAGGTTACGCCTTCGTGCAAATGCGTGATCCGGAGGATCTTGCTGCCTGGCCAAGACTTCAGGGTGTACCCAAAGGGTCCTCAGACAGTAACAAGTAGACTCTGCCTGGGAGATTCCGACTCCCCCCAGGTAGGGTGGACTATGTAGGATCTTGGGTGGCGGCTCAGCGTCTAGAGTTTAGAGCTTATAGGGTGTAGGGCTTCCCGGTCTGAGAACACGTATCACACCCCAAAGCTCGATTTCATTTGTTAGCTCTCGCTGTTCACGGCTTTTTCGCTTAATTAGGGCTCTAGGGCTTAATATTAAGGTTTAGGATTAAGGGTCTTCGGGTTTATGGTTTCTCTCGAGGACAACCCGTTATTGAGCCTTTGAGTTGAACTCGACTTACTTTCACGCCTTGAAGAATCTCAGTCCCACATTTCACACAAAGCTTTTGTGGTCTTGACGATTCATAGCAGCACAAGCTGAAATCAATGACCCCATACAGCCCCTACACAACGGAGCCTCGTTATCAGGATCCAGATAAGCCCGCCCAGCTTCAAGAAACCCCATGTCAGAATGCTCGTGAGACGGGGCTGTTCCAGTTCTGCGGGGTTAGAGAGAAATAGTACAGGGCCGTAGCGGTTAAGGGTAGCAGGGCTTGGAGTTTCAGAGACTGCGGGGGATTGGGGCTGCAGGGTGTAATGAAGGATATCATGGTGTAAGCTTGCGCGTTTAGGGTGCCAGGGCTCAGGGGACCAAGACTAGAGGGCAAAAGGTCAGGGCTATGATTGTAGAGTATTAACGTGAAGTGAAACCTCTGGCTCTAGACTCCCGTGAGGTTGCATTGGCGCGAGAGATGTGGCAGACCTGCGTCCCTAGCAGGATGAGCCCACGCCCGTTGAAGATCCACCCAGTCGCTCGGCCCATTTCAAGAGTGCTTTTCGTCTTTTGTCGGTTTTGGGGCTCAAGGTTCAAGGTTTGAAGCTCAGGGTAGCACCATCCATGTTCAGTTCTGGTACGAGATATGTCGCAAATGTTTCAGCAGCACAAGACTCCGTGAAGCTCCTTTTAAATATGCACTAAATAAATAAATGAATATATATATATATATATGTGACATATGTATAACATTATGTATATTCTCATTTCGAGCATAGCACAGTGTATTCCTGAGAAGCATAGCAGCTATGATTTCCGCAGGGTCCTCTCGTAACCTAAACCCTTGAAGCCCCACACCCCCAAACCCTAAACTCCTACATCATCCCTGGCTTACGTCCCTGTCCCTGAACCCTAAATCCTCAACCGCAACACCCTCACCATAAGAAGATCCAAGGCAGAGCCTCAGGGCCCGGCATGCTAGCCGGAAGCGTTTCTACAGATTTGGCGACCTTTTTTTGGAGCCTCTGTGGTAAACTCCAAACCCTGAACCAAGAGGTCTTAGTGTATGGTTCAGGTTTTAGTTATCAAGGGTTTAGGATACCGGGGTTTTGATTTTTTTTGGGGGGTTAGAAGCACTGATCATTGCTACGTGATCACGAAAGCTTAACACAAGACCTGAGCTCTTCTAATCGAGAAGCCTGAAGCATTAGACCCGGGTGGGTGGTTCCTAATCATTAATCTACAACGATACTGGGGAATTTTGGTGAAGACGAGTGCTACTCTTTCAGGCCCCTACATCACGGGTCATCTACTTTAACATGGGTCTCCAGACTATGCTCTCCAAGAGAGTAGCGAGAATCCGAAATCGTAAGCATGTCTTCCAACCCGACCATCCATGCCCCAAAAACGAGCTTCCGTGCTTGAACCTCTGGTGCATAGACTCTTTTCCTTTCAGGGCTTGAATCTGCTGATGCCGGTGATGCTCGTGAATCTGTCAGGGCACGGGGCCTTGTATTTTTGTTCAAGTTTGTTCATCAGAATTGTATGTCAATTAACATTCCTCAGTCAGAACCATGTCAGACTTCATGGCGTGCCCTCCTCCCTTAGCACTTCTGCAGCAAGTTGCAGACCCCTCTTCGAGTTCAGTCGTAAGGGCACATGCAGTCTCCCCACACGATCTGACTCTAACCACGTCCGGTTTACCTGTGTTTGAGGTCGAAGGTCCACTGCCCAATTACGTTCGGCCTCCATGTGCTGCAAACTACCCTGCTTTCGTTGACAGCCGTATTAAGTTGCAGTGCTTGAGGTTCGGAAAAGTTTTTGAGCTGTTCGAGCAGCTTCCGGGTTTACAGGATCTTCCTTCTTTAGCTCTCCAATACCGAACCCTGAAACTTTTGGGGTCTCATAAGCTAGGTAGCGTCGTTCTAAACCCCTGAAGACATGAGCAAGAAGCTTGAACCCGCATAAAACCTTATCGAAACTCCATCGACCCGCTGTAGGCCGAGAAACCCCTAGAAAGACATCCTAAAGAGGACACCTGGTACTCTAATACAGCAGTCTGCATAATTCAGCTGGTTATTCTGTGCACCTTAATGTCTTTAGTCTGGGTATAGGGCCCCTCTCACATCCCTGTCCATTTTTGCACGCGTCTACATAACAGTCTAACATGCATCATGTCGGGATTAGCTGATGTGTTTTACTGATACACGGATGATTCAAGACACATAAAAGGAAAGCAAAGTACGCGTCATTGCCTCCCCATTGTAAATCAAATAAGCCCCCTCAACACGGACCCAGCTTGGGGATTGGAGCCACGACTTGGGGCTGAGAAGCTGCAACCCAGCGTTGACACAAAGCTGGCTAGGCTTTGCAGGGTGCATAGGCAGGCGCACAAACGGCGTGCCAGCACCTTGCCCGTAACCCAGGCTCCAGATGGGCTTCTTCCTTGGAATGCTGCCACAAACCGGAGCCTTTAACCCTGTAGCCCAAACCAGATAAGACCAATCCCTTGCGCCCTATCACCGCGCTAGCTTCGCGCCCAATCCGAGGCCAACACGACTCATCTGACTTTTCTAGCTTGAGGTTCCCCAGAACTGATGACATGATCCCCGACTCCCCGACCGGGACCAGTCTTGCAGCATTTCGCGCAGCCGCTCGAACACTTGGAAAGAAACGGTCAGCAGCAGCGCCTGGCATCTGTATCCTTCTTTGTATGAAGTCATGTGCAGCATCGTCGTCATGGCAACTCGTTACCACCGGCGCCAACGCCTCTGCAACTACTTCCAGCACAGCAATCAACAAGGGCTGTGCGAGTAAGGACAACGACGGCAACATAAAGAAAGGTAACAACTCTCTAGTGGATCAAAGCCGTATTCCGGCTATTCGGCAGATTACCGTCACTGACAACAGCATCAGCATTAACAGCATCGTCGCCGTCACCCTTGAAACCCCTATCATTGCCTATCATGATGACCATCATCGTCAAAGTCATCCTCATCATCAACAGCAACGTCGCTGTCATCATCGTCACCATCATTATCATCATCGCCATCATCATCATCGTCATCGTCATCATCGTCATCATCGTCATCATCGTCATCATCAACACCGGGCGCAGCGCCCGCAGAAGTGGCACCGGCGCCATCAAAGCAGCAACACCCAGCACACAGCAGGAGCCATATAGCTGTCGGACTATCCCCAAATGGAAACCCTCAACTATGCGATAATATGAAAGGCTTCAAGAATCAGCGACAGTCAGGGAAAGAGTTTAGGCTGCGAGTCTAGTACGGACGGACTTTAAGGGAATAGAGTGACTAGTTCTTCAGGCTTACCTCTATACCAGTAACAGCAGTAGCAATGCTTAAAACCCCCCAAACTGCTGATGCTAGTACGCAAGTACTGCGGCGACGACTGTGGCTGCTACGACTGAATCACTGCCACAGCTGCAGCTGCTCCTACTACTACTACTACTACCACCACCACCACCACGACTACTACTACTACTACTACTACTACTACTACTACTACTACTACTGCTACTCCTACTACTACTACTACTACTACTACTACATTAGTAGTACTACTCCTACTAGTACTACTACTACTGCTACTACTACTACTACCACTGCAGTACTACGACAGTACTACTACACCACTACTACTACTACTACTACTACTACTACTACTACTACTACTACTATTACTACTACTACCGCTACTACCACTACAGTACTACTACACTACTACAGCACTACTACTACTGCTACTACTACTACTACTACTACTACTACTACTATTACTACAGTACTACCGCACCACTACTACTGCTACTACTAGTACTAGTACTAGTACTAGTACTAGTACTAGTACTAGTACTAGTACTAGTACTAGTACTAGTACTACTAGTACTACTACTACTACTACTACTACTACTACTACTACTACTACTACTACTACTACTACTACTACTACTACTACTACTACTACTACTACTACTACTACTACTACTACCACTACTACTACTATGACGACGACTTACTTCTACTGCAACTACTGACGCCGCTGCGACTGCCACAGCCACAACCTTCCAGCCTGCACGGAGCCCCTACCATGTGGTACATAGCCAATACCGTTATGGTTAGTGGCAGTACTCCGACGACGGAGATGAATCGGCAGAGATGCCAATACAGCAGTGCCTGTCAGAAGAGGCCTTTGGAGTCATGGTTTTTCTGTGCTTCTTGAGCACGTCCTGGGCCATCAGTCCGACTTTTAATGTCAATGGGCGACCCTCAAGACTCAGGAGCAAATCATGTTCCTCTCACCCTGTGATCCCAAAGGCAGCTGCCACGCAGCATCCCTAAAAAGATGGCTGAAAACTTGGGAGCAACATCACCTGATAGTTTCGACATACACCTCAATTCCCTAGTCTAATTGCTAAGGCCTCAGCAAAGCCAAGTCCTTGAATACTTGGTCAGGCTGAATTCGTAGGATGTCCGCATCCCTGAAGGCTTGTCAACTACACCGGCGCTGCATGTTTCACACACAGAAAGCGTAAGCCCCAAGGCCCGAAACCCCATACTAAGTTCTCCCCCAGAGACCCTGAACACGACATGCGTTAAACAACCGAACACTGAACCCCAAAACCCTGAACCCCTAAAACCCCAAACCCCAGACTGCATCTTTTCAGAAACCGCTGTGGTCCGCAATACACCTCTCGACAGAGACTCTAAGTCGACTCGAAGTCCCTTTGCTTGAAAAATGCACATGACGTCATAGTCATTTTCACGCCCCCCCCCAATTTAACATCCATTGCCAAATGAAGAGCTCTTGGACTCCCCGGGAACTTTAGACACTATGAAACCTAAGTAATTCCCCATACCAAAATCAGCATCTAATCAAATATCAATACTGGATCCTACAAAAACCTTGGAAATCTTTTGGCAAAGCCCTTTGTGACAAAGGCGGGGCTGCTATCCACCCGGTACCCCCGTGTCCCTACCCGTATGTTTTGTGTCCAGGCGGCGCAAAGAAAAAACACGCCAGAGGTATGTCCATCCAACGAAGATGAATATGTGACGACTCTGTGGAGTTGACCTATGCTGTTTTGCCAGGAAGGCATTCTTTGCGTGCCTTGGCCTTCATTTATGTTGGGTCGTCCTGCAAGCTTCAGCTTCGATTCCCCTATTGGCTTTGCATCGAGCGCCCTTGAACAAAGGTGTGCATGTTTGACAAGGTACACATCTTTTCTTGGGTGGGGTGTGGATAAGTGCTGTGGTTGGGTTTTGTCTCGTGACAGAGGCACTGGGAACGACGACGATGCTGGGCTGGAGTGCGGGTGGGGGGGGCCGGGGAGCGGTACAAACACACCGCGCATACACAGTCACACACGCACACATGCGGGCGAGGTTCTGTGCTTACATGTCCATGGGTTGTCTTGTTCCCCACGTCTTTGTGTGGGGTTCTTACTTTTGGAGCTCTCCCGCCTCCTTCTCCTTCTCCTTCTGCTCCTTCTCCTCCCCACTCACTCACTCACTCCCTCCCTCCCTCCCTCGCTCACTCACTCACTCACTCACTCACTCACTCACTCAGCTCGCTTCGTGTTGGCCACACACACAGGTATATGGCACACACTCATCATCACTCACTCACACCACTCGCTCACTCACCACTCACTCACTCACCCACTCACTCACTCACTCAGCTCACTTCGTGTTGGCCACACACGTACATCGCCCGCACACACTGCGCCCCGCCCTCCGGAAGACTGTAAACGCCACTAACCGCTCGTTGGATGCGGTTGGATGCGGCGCCCTCCGGCAGAATGTAAACTCTTTTTCGATCGCTCTGTTGGATGCGGCACGCGCTTCGGGGCGACCATGCCCTCTACGGAAGACTGTAAACGCCACTAACCGCTCTCTCCCGAGTGCTCTGGTGGATGCGGCGTGCGCTTAGGGCGGTCTGACGTATTCATCCTGTTGAATGCGGCACGGGCTTCGGAGCGACCACCATCCGGAAGACTGTAAACGCCACTAAACGCTCTCTCCCGAGTGCTCTGCACATGTTGGAACACGATTGCTAGACGCGCCAGATAGTGCGCGCAACTCGGATTGGGAAGTGCGCGGTAGAACATGCGCAACTCGGATTGAGAATCGTGCATGGTAGAGCCATCCGCCGTGAACTGCTGCATTGACTTTGAATACACATCGCAAACATTGCAGTTGCGACCGCCGCGGGAGTCCAGTGTCGCTGCCGCAGTTGTGCTTGCTGCAGCCCGCCAGCTCATGTGTCAGACTTGCAGCCGCTTTGCACCATGTCTCCTTAAATGACCGGTTTTCATGTTGTTTCAGTCGATTCTTGTAGTAGCCTCCCGGCAAGCCGGCAGATAGCGTGGAGCGAGTCTGCAAGCACTGTGGGCTCGGTTTGGGACTTTGTTATCGTCGATGACGATGAGTGGCATCCTCCAACAGACGAAATCTTGGAGGAGGCCTTTCCGACAGCATGGCTCTTTCTGAATGTGCCAGGGCGTGGAGAACTCTTGGCTGCTAGCTGGAATGTCCATGAGATGATCGTCGAGGTATGTGGCTTCCGAGACTTGTTAGGGGAGACAGAGTAAGCACCGACGTCGTCTTTGGTCATCATGATCCTGGATGAGCAGTTTGTCACGTTGTATTGAGAGCGAGTTTCAGGCTTTCCTTTTCTTTGGTTTGGGCCTTTGAGTTTGTTGAAAGTTCCCTTCCAAACATTGCAGATGAGATTCTCTCAATCGATCTGCAGCGAGAGTCGGTTCAAACTTCTCCAGCAATAAACATGTCGCTGCCGCAGTTCTGCTTGCTGTAGCCCTGTTGTGTTTTGCCACTACCACTGCTGTCGTTCACACTTAGCCTGGCACTGGTGTCCCGGGCGACTTTGGTTTGAACAGCCCCAGCATTGAAGCATGGTTTTGGACACGCCACGCATGTTTTGACTTACCCTCAACCGGCGGTTGCTTCCACTCCCACTGGCCTAGGCTCTGAGCGTTGCTTCCATCTAAGGCCACACTGCCGACAAGAACGAAGCCTGGCGGCAGCGCATGCTCGAAAGGACTGCGCTCTCTGTATGGTATTTTTTTTGGATGCTGCTGTGTCATTCGTTTGGCTTGTACGATTAAGTGTCCCTTATCTAGGGGTCCTGATGACAAACAAAGCAATCGATTTGGGATCTATATTCAACTGAGAATTACCCTAAACCCTAAAACCCTGAAGCCCGCCCTAAGCCCTGAAACCTTAAACCCTTAAACCCAAACTCAATAACACAGGCCACGTAAGCACCGGATAGGGGCTGGGCTTCGGGCGTGGGGTTTCACTGAACTTTGTTCTTCTGCTGTTGCGACGAGGGTTTTACGCCGTTTCGAAGGGCTTCGTATAGCACACGTACACGCAAGGGTTGTAGACCATGGCTTCCTGTACTGAGCAAATTAGGGCACGTATGACTTCAGTTACATTGGGCTAATCTACTAAGTCCTGTCAACATTCACATCAAAGGACCTTGTACAACCGCATACCAAAACCCTGAGCAAGCTATACAAAACTTATCAGAGTCTTCTAATGCGCGATACCAACACCCTACACAACACCCTATAAGAGCCTCAGAAGACTCAATACAAAATAAAAGCTACAAGAACCTCTTACTACCCCATACAAGAACCCCTTTTTCAGACGAACCTTGCAATACCCTGCGCAGAACTTCATGACCCTACAGGAGCCGTATATACAAGAAGCAAGATTCTATAAGAACCTCACGTCTCTCTACTTTCCGGGTCGCCCTGGGTGCGTTGTTTGCACATCTATGTGCGTCAAAGCGGCTGTCCAACCTCGCTCGTCGAACTCGAGCACCCTTCTTGGGTTTAGGGCCAAGGTTCAGGAGTTTGGGCTTAAGGTTTAGGGCAACCAAATCCGTAAAGGGTTCTCGTCGTAGCTGAGCACCTTGAACGTTTTTAGGGTTCATATAGCCCTACCACAATCCAAAGGGTTAGCCCTTTTGAGGCAGGGAATGCGGCAACTAGACGCAGTGATAGGAATCTTCAGAACTGAAAGTGTGCGCATTTTGACTTAAGAGCTGGGCAGCTAAGCAGTAACCAAGATCCCTGTAATTAGAGGGGTTCTACAAAGGTTTTATTCTGGGGCTTTCTCGGAATCCGCATGCTTCGAGGATCGTACGAGGGATTATGCTTTGTTTGTTGACACAGGGATAACGGTAACGTTTCCGAGTATGTCCTTTTTTCGGTCCGCGGTTTTCTGAGACCTCTCAGAGTTTGAGGTCTATTGGATTTGGGGCCGTGCTTTGGGTCGAAGGAGACTATGACGAGCGTCTACGGTTCTGGATTTTCGGGTTGTTTGGAAGTTTAGGCTTGGGCGTACGGCGTTTCCAACCAATGCCTTCGAGATGAGAGTTAAGGGCTTGTGGTCAGAACTTGGAGCGGTTTCTCCAAGGTCGCAACAGCTTTTGGGGGTCGGCGGGGTGTATTTAGGGTTGCAGGCCCATTGCATCAAGTTGTTACTAGTAGCCTAGTTTCGGACCAACAAGCTAGACATGTAGTGTACGTGCGCAGTTCAGGGGACGTAATGACTATGTTGTATGACTATATTTAGGAGACCAGACGTAATTACTAATAGCCCGATGGCTTTTCCGACCAGGCAAGTCGTATGATCCTTCAAGTAACCACCTGGAGGACATCGTAGAAGCATCTTTGCGTTGACCTTGACCTTGGTTAGCTAGTGGAATGGGCGGGCCGTTCTGTGAGACGCACTTCAACACATCTCCGGCAGATGTGCTGAAACTTACGTTTTTGCTTTTGAGGCGGGGTCTGTCCTAGCTTCGCCACGAGCCCCTGATCGACTATGCCTACATCGGGCCTCAGACGGATGGTCGAGGTCTTTCGATTTGGGACCTAAAAGGCGTAGGGTTTTGGGGTTTAGGGTTCAGGGCATAAACACATGCATACACACATGCATACATAATGCATATGTACAGACATACATGAATACATACGTACACTCACATACGGCCTCGCCACTGGTGGGTCATTCTGCGTTGTTCGGACGACCCAGAAGTTGTATGCATTGATGTCGTGTTGCCAATGTTACCTTCGACAGTACGACTGGAAGCATGAATTGCACATCATCTGACAACATCTTCTTACACTCTGTCTTTTGGGCTTGCTTGCACAAATACAACAGGAACCCACAAATACAATGTTGAATGGTCGACTCCCTTCCTCCGGCATGAAGATATCTAGAGAGATAGATGAGATTCACATCTTTCAGGTCGGTCAAGGGCTCACACCACCGCGGCACATTGAACATGATATTGGTCCTTGGCCAATGGCTCTCAGGAGCACGCAGCAAAGCTGCTAAGACCCGACAGGCACATGCGAGTTGAGAGAAATCCCTGGCGCGCGAGCTGCCGCTCTCTCGCTCTGTTTTTCTCTCTCGCTCTCTCTCCCTCCCTCTCTCTCTCCCTCTCTGTCTCTCTCTCTCTCTCTCACTCTTTCTCCTTTTCTTTCCGGCTACCTCCCTCCCTCGCTCTAGCTCTCGCTCTCACCCTCGCTCTCGCTCTCGCTCTCGCGCTCTCGCGCTCTCTCTCTCTCTCTCTCTCTCTCCCTCTCTCTCTCCCTCTCTCTCTGCCTCTCTCTCTCTCTCTCTCTCTCTCTCTCTCTCTCTCTCTCTCTCTCTCTCTCTCTCTCTCTCGCTCTCTCTCTCTCTCTCTCTCTCTCTCTCTCTGTCCCTGCATGTGTTTGCACGAAAGCACTCACACGAACACCGCGACAGGTAGAAAAAAAATATTTGTCTTGTTTACATGTATTTAAGAACAAAGTGGAGATAATTATACATGGCCGGATAGATGGTATTTTGGGTTTTTTGTCTATACTGGATGCTCTGTGTGTCTGTTTGTCCACGAGTTCAGTCGTGTATTTTGACATGTTGCTTTAGGCAGTATTCCAGACATGATTAAGATAAGCACCAGTTCTAGATCTTTCAGGGTGTTGGTGTAATTGCACACAGCACTCAGACTTGTGCCGGCTCGAAACTGGATTTGTTCTTACTGTTGCGAGACAACTAGAAGCCGGTAAACTTTGGTGAGGTTGCAGATCTCGGGCGGGTTTATCGGGGCAGGTGCTTTGCGAGTGGTCGCATCAGAAATCCCGGCCACGGTAAATTGTAAAACCGCTGTTATGTTCCAGTCATAAGGCCCTAAAAGCAAGTCGAAACAACTTTGGAATTACAAGTGCTTCGGTTGGTGTTATCCTCACCACACCCGTTCTGTTGTTTAGAGGTGCCATATTTGTCATCTATCACATATGTTGCGCGGTACAGTTTTTAGGAGTCAATAAAGGTATTCAGATTCACTTGGCCAGCCAAGTGCCGTAAATGCCGCTTGTGGCACCGAGAAAATTGAAATCTAAAGATCGAACGCGACCTCGACTCTCACTTTTTCAGATACGAAACACGGAAACCAATAAGCCTTGACCGCTGCATCAACATGCTAGCCACCGTCAGGGTCGTGACTGGCACATGGACAAGGTGCGGCTGTAGGATCAGTTGTTTATATGTTTTCTGCACTTAGGTGTGGAGGTTTTGAGCTGTGGAACATAGCAGCATGGCTATATCTAACGCTGTAGGTTTGAGAACCGTAGACTCCTTCACTCATTCCAAGCAGCGGTCCGGCGGTTTCTACGTCCAGACCCTCAGCTGGTTGTGGGATCAGATTTTTCTTTATCACGTCTTGCACCGAGAGTACCTTGAGGTCTCTTTTTGGGATTGTTGATGTTTGGGATGCAGTGGGTTTGGGGTTTAAGTGTCCGGGTCCGGGTTTAGGGTTTAATGTTTATAGTATCTGACAATGATCGGTCGAGACTGCACTTCTGGATCCGTAACTTGGCAAAAGCATGTAGATCCCTAGTTAACCACCCCTGTCTTCAAAGATATGTAACATAGATTTTGTAAACGGAAGGGATTGTTAGTCAGCTATATAACCACGAAAATCCTCACAACCCCAGCCTCGGGTTTTCGTTCTAAGCTTTTAGGATCTCGGGGTGTGGCTTTGCCGCTTAGCCTGAACCATCCCATAAGAGCAACAAACTCGATTTGTGGTTCTTGTTGCAATTTACGATCCCTCCACTCATGTGTTCTTACTTCTGGTGTTCCTGAGGTTGTGGATGCTTAGCTGGGCCTGGTTTAGTGCCTGAGGCTTTGGTGTTTACTTTATAGCGAAACTTCCGATTTGATTGGGTTACATGTAGGAGTCTTTCTAAAGTTCACGTCAATCAAACTGAGTTCGGGAGTCCGTGTCGGAGCCTAGAAAAGATAACCTACCTTGCATTTGTGTTTTTGACAGGTATCTTGGAACAACTCCGAACACTTATGCATACACTTGTGCATACACTTATGCATACACATATACATACCCCTACCTACTTCTACACCTGCACCTGCATCATAGATTCATACGTGGTGCATAAACATGTACACGCACATAGCACGTCCACACCATCAGGCTTGAAAGCCTAAAGACTTTCGGTTTAGGATCTGGACAGCTACCGGTTCCAGTAGAACAAACCGGCTATTCCGAATTCAAACCAACAGCCCAAGACCCGAAACGATCTTGGAGCCTTCGCAGACCTTGGCTGCGGCCGTACTCCCTCCGGGGCCCGCGAAGCCCTCAGACTTGGCCCTTGTGAGGGGAGGTCTTGTGAGGCTTTATATCCTTGAAGGGGTTGTGGGGTTTGCCTGTATGCACACATAGTCACACTCCTGAATTTGTATGTAAGCCTTCCTGGCTTGGTCTCATTAGGTTTTCATCCTTCTGTGCCCTTAAATTTCCCGGTTCCTGTATCATGCTACTCACAAGTAAGTAAGGTTGGGATTGAGAGTTGAGGTATTCTAAATTTCGGGGTTTAGGCGTGTTAGGGTTTTGAGGTTTGGTTAGGTAGCGGGCATTCAGGGTTTCGGCATTATCGGCATTACGGTTCCAGGATAGGTATTCGGGATCGGTGATAGAAGTATTGGGGCTGAGGTATTGGAGTTTTAGGGTTGAGTCTGTGCTGGGGTGAGGTCGTAAGGGGTTTTCTGGAAGTCGGCGTGCTGTATTTTGGGATCCCCGGATCTAAATCGTAAACCGTTTACCCCCAAACCCGAAGCTGATCATTTGGGTCCTGTCTTAGGTTTCTTCTTTTCTCGCCAAGGAGAAGGCATCTTTCAGGTTTTAGGTACACAGGGAGCCAGCCATTCAACAGTCCTCAACCATTGCCATAGAGTCCTATGGTATATCGAACAGTTATGGCGATGGAGCATTGGACTCCCTGGGGAGCGCCATATCAATCATTAACCTATGTTTATACTTACAAAGCCCCTTGATCGTAGAAGTTGGGACGAAATCTGTCATTCCTAAACTCAAAGCCCCTAGCAGCCCCAGAAATGGAGCCAGCATCCCAAGCCGTGCCCCAAGCCCTAAACTCTAAACCCTAAACCCTGAGCCCCACACCCCCTCAACACCACGGATCAAGGATGTCGCTTGCCACACTCAGCGGACGGTTCTCGAAAGCCTGTGCAAACGCCTCAGCCGAGTCTGCATGCCGTGTAGGGCTCAGGGCTTTTAGGTTTAGAGTTCGAGGTTTAGGGTTTAAGGATTAATTCGGGTGTTGAGGGTTTAAGGGTTTTGGGCTTCTGTAAATTCTAAACCCAGCACACGGAGCCTTTTGCTTGTCTGGGTACTTTAGGGATCGTTGCCAGGCCGAAGATCGGCTTCGCGACAAAGGGTGTCTGTTTCGGATGTGCCGGATCTTCGGCGCTGGCGCTGAGTAGGCAACCTCTTACTTTTTTGGGTTTGCGCGGTCGAACTATACCGCAATGGCTAAGCGGCTAGCCTGTTTGGGGCTTTTGGGAACTCTGCAACTTCGGGCCCATGTTCAGTTGAACAGATCATGCCCTAGGCCCTATAATGTAAAGTCACGAAGCTAAACCCTGAACCCCCGCCCTAGACCCCAAACTCGCTTTGATTTTTGAAGAGCGCTTGCATCGGGCCTATACCTCATTTCCGCTGAATCAGGTTGTGAAGAAAGTGAGACTCCGGGATGCCGCAAGCTGTCCCAGTTCTTCCTAATAATGTCCTAATACCCACATCCTACGACCATGCCACACTCAGACTGAAACCGCCGGAATCCGAGCACCCAAAGGTCCTCAAACCCGTAAGCCTTACTCCCAAAGAGTCCTGCGCTCCCAACAGGCGAGGATGGTCTCTCTGAGGCTGCCTCGAGGATTGGCGAGCTTCGAGAGGTCTGAAGTAGATGTGCTTCTGCATTTCTTTGAGTTCCGGTGCATAAAGAGTTCCAAACAGGGATCCTTGAATGGTTCCCATAAGGGGTCCGAGGGATCCTATAGGGATTCCATTTTCAGTTTCTCAGAAGGGTTTATAGGGAGTTGCCAGGGTTTTTCAAACACGGGCTTTATATAGAATAAGAAAAGGTTCTGGATTGCCTTAAACTGAATGCATATAGGGACAAGGTGCGGTTACCAGCAATTCCGTTATTCTTGCGGACTGAGACTACCAATGAAGGTTTTCTGGTGTTTGTGTAACAGTGTTGCTTTTTAGTTGTATGTGGATTTAGGTGGTTGGGGGTTCGCGGTTTGTTTGTGCTCTGAGGACTGAGGTTGCGGTGTGGGGGCGGGGTGGGTTTGCGGTTGGTGGTTGGTGTAAGGTGCTATTGTCATTGTCATCATTGATATTGTTGTTGGTGGTGGCGTAACGGTGTTGTTGCTGTTGCTGCTGCTGTTGCTGTTGTTGGTTGAACCATACACTGGGGCTCCGTTGCCTATTTGTTGCCCCCCCTCACCCACCCCACCCAGGTCCTGAAGC
Organism: Symbiodinium sp. CCMP2592; assembly: GCA_905221615.1. Classification (NCBI taxonomy): domain Eukaryota; class Dinophyceae; order Suessiales; family Symbiodiniaceae; genus Symbiodinium; species Symbiodinium sp. CCMP2592. Next base: position 32,248 of record CAJNDT010000258.1, on the reverse strand, counting down.
AACCTAACACCAGATCCTGAACAGTAGCTCCTGAACCCTAAGTCCCAGAGCTTTATCCAGACCCCAAAACTCTTTTGCCCCAAGGCCCTACAGCTGGCTCGCGCCATGTCTCGGCGTGTCAAACGCGAAGAATCGTAGACGCTTGAACTGATGCCTGAATCGAGAGTGCTTGCTGCTGGGCGTGGCACACATAATTCTTGCGGGCTTCTATCAATCCATCAACACAAGAGCGGCAGGTTCTCCGGATCCCTTGTGATGCACTTTTGGAGATGATCCTACAGGCCCCACGCCCACAGCCCTACACCCACGCCCGAACCCTAAGCGGCATCCCAAGCCCTAAACCCTAACCCTGACGCCGAAGCCCACAGGCCCTAAGCCTGAAACCCCAAGACCCCATGCCTCAAGGCGGAAGCCACAAGCCTTGCGCCCTAAACTCAAGCCCGACAGTTTCCGCCGTCCATGAGCCCACGCGATGTAAACTTCGAGTCGCGGCCCCAGGATGAATGGGTATATCTTGAGGGGTTTGCTTGCATGTTTGTTGAAGCTTGACAGGGTTTTGAAAAGGTTTTGTTTATTGGTTTATTGTTCGTTTTGGGGTTTCAGGGAGCACATAAATTCAATTATGACCGATTTGCTTCAGAAAGTTGAAGCATCGATAGTCCTTTCACGAGTTACCCAAGGTTAGAGGTTTTAGGGGGATTCTTCAGGATTTATGGTTTTAGGGTGGTTGTCTATGTTTGGTTTCTAGTTTGGGCCCCCAGAATCGCAAGCAATCTCAGGGCCCTTGCCAAAACAAGCCCAAGCTCCTTGGCTCCCCTGCTCCGAGTTTGCAGCATCCGTGGCTGCTAGGGTTGAGAGTATGAGGCTGTAAGAGCTTCGGGGTTTTAGGGTTGCGCCTGAACGGAGGAGATTTTTTGGGTTTAGGAGTTTGGAGCTAAAAGTTGTAAGTTATCCGCACCGCCACTCTCGGCTGAGCACCTTCTAGTCATGCCCTTAAGTCGGGGAGCTGCATGAATCCGTCTTAAAGAGTTTCGGTTTTTGGTGCACCGGAGAAGTGCCTGAGAGCAGACTACTTCGCTGGAAGCTCCATGCCGAGAACTACACGACGACCATGGGTGTCAGATGCATTGTAGGGGTGCTTGGAAACTTGCTTATCCAGGATGTCGGACCGCACTTTGGAACCCTCAATACAGGATAGTTTGTGTGGACTTGGCAAGTCGCATTAAACGTAGGAAAGGGACCTAATACATGTCTGGGATCATTTTGTCCTGATTGTCATCTTCTGCAGTTCGTTGTTGTTCTTCTGGCTGGATTCCAAACGCTCGCGCTGCTATGCCTAAAATATGGCTGTTAATGATTCTTTCCACAGTATATACGTCATGATCTTTGTGGTTTAGGGTTGCGGAAGTAGAAGATGAGTTCACAGTCGGCAGTTTGCAATTTTCGCGAGACCTGGTGGGATACTCTTAAAACGAGTGGTTTTACTTTCCATAAGAGGGTGACGATCAGTATTGTCATCCGGAGGTCGCCTGACGGGAATCCCAACTTGCTGCCTCCGCTGCTCGGCAAGCAATGAAGCAGAAGCCAAGACGAATGGTGTAGCATCATCCTCGCAGGTAAAGGACAAGGAATCCTAAACCCAGTCATCCCTGAGCCATGTTCAATTCTCTTGGGCTCATGTACTTGACTCAGGCCTAACGCAATACCGTCAGCCCGGCCCCCGTCATCCATGCATCCCAAGTCCCTACATGCCTGTATTCTTGCCGCTGAAGCCTTAAACCCGGCTGTTGTGACTCGGACCCCTAAAGCTTGAATCCTGAACCGTTAGATGAGTCACATCCTGTTACCTGGGACCCCAAACCTCGATACTCCCTAGCCCGAAAGACCTCAACCTCGTAACCGCTCCAAACCCTGCACTTCCGACCCTGATAAAACCCTTGCAATAAACCCTTCTAAAGCCAGTTCGAAACCGTACAGATACAACACTGAACCCTGTCCACTTTGACCCTAAAGCTTATACCCCTAGCCCAATTCCCGAAACCCGAAACGAGGGTTGGTGCTACCCCTGCTGCTTCAAGTTCAGCGGCGCCACCGCCCCGACCTCATTGTCCATTCTGGGAGAGTCTGGGTTGTGTAAGAGTCTTGGGGGCTTCTGTCAGGCTTGTTTTTTGCTATAATATAGTTAGTTGCTTACAAGGTGTTCAGGGGGTTGTATATGCTTCTATGACTTCTATGGGTTGTTTACACGGGTGTATGCAGGAATCTAATTGCAGTAGGGTTGGTTGTGTGTAGCGTGATATGTTTTGACGCATCATGGGTACTAGGCCGGTGGTTATATTTACCTTTGTAACCCGTTTTATCATCCCAAAGACCTGCTGTTCGTTGGTTCTTCAATGTGAAACCCCTTACTCATATAATCCCCTTTCAAAAGCAGGCCCGTGGGCCTTTGAGGTTTACAGGTGTTTCTCACCTTCTTACCATGACCCCTGAACCGCTTTGGCATGTGATTTGGGGTTTTATTGGTTTGTGAAGGCCAAAACTCTCCGTTTTGCAGTTTTCACGTGCGGGTTTTGCAAGCCTCGCTTTACGCGACGCACTGGTGCTTTTCATGTCGGCCCTGCGAGTGAAAGCTTTGGGCTGCATTGCTGTCAGAAATTCCGTTCCGGCAGGCTGAAATGCTAAAATGCACGTCCGGAGTCCATAAGTCACGGACTTTGGTTTGTGCGCAATGTTGGAGGCTGGCCGTCATGATGTACGTATAATCAAAAACATCACCATTGTCGGCATAGTCGTCATAGTCGTTGTCAAAAATCGTAGTCATAGCCACAGTCAAGGTCGTAGTCATGGTCGCAGTCATCGTCGTATTGACAATCGTCGTCGTAGCCATACTAGTCAATGTCTTGGTCGTGTTCATACTCGTAGTCCTAGGCATAGGCTTGGGCATAGTCCTGTCGTAGGCGTAGTAAGCAGTCGTATGACGCTCGTATCATCAGAGGAGCAGGAATAGCTCGCATGGCATCGGTGATGAGAGCAGCAATAGTAATTTCAATTCCATGTACAAGCCAACCGACACGAAACGATGAAGAGTTCGATCGAACCCCGAGGTCGTCGGGCATGGCAGACACACTGTCAAAGACCATTGCGAGCATCGAGGTCTCCTGTTGTTTGGAGGGCTTTGGGTTCAGGGCTTCAGGGTCTAGGGTTCAGTTTAGAGGACTACGGCTTCGGATTTACCGTTTCGAACTCAGTTTACTGTTTAGGCTTAAGATGTCGTAAGATCATTTGACTTTAAAACCCCGAGAAACTCTGTGAAGCCCAAGTCGGGATGCCGGTGCTTCGGTGGTCTCAACACTTCAAGGGTGGAGGGTGTAAGTGTTGTGTTATTTCGTGGACTTTCGGTTTCTTCCCTGTTGGTGGGTGTCTGGACGAGAGTTGGGATGTGATGTGTGAAGTTGGTTGCTATAGCCTTGGCGTTTTTGACTTTGAAGGTGCAAGTGGGCTGTTGGCTTGGCGTGTTTCATTTGTTCTGCTTGTAGACCGCTGAGGGTAGTCACTTAGTGTCTGTGAACTGCCGGTGGGGCTCAGATTTGACATTTGGATCCTGAGGTTGAAGACTCCGTTTCCGCAGTGTTCAGTCCCTTTTCGCCCTAAACCGACAGTCTGGGGCCTAATCCGTTCACACTAAACGCATCGCGCCCTCACAGAAGGGCCTGAAGAGGCGGCATCAAGTCTGCAACAGCATTTGTCAGAAGATTAGCGTCTGTGGTCGCCGTCTAGTGCAGACTCCCATCGTTGTAGCGTGTGCTTCAGTCCCTGCCCGCCGCCAGCCTAAACCCCAATCCCCCCATTGCGATCCCTCAGACAAGCAAACGCAGCAAGGACTCCATGAACCTGCCTTCCTGGCTGCGGCAGATTCGCCACTGATGGCTGGAAGGGGCTTCGGTTTCGATGACTTCGGTTTTAAGTCTTGAGGTGTTTAGCACGTAAACGCGGAATCAACCCCAAAATCCTAAAGCCTCAAACCCCAAGTGGTAAAGGTCGGAGTTGCCTCCCTCACAGCTACGCTTCCAAAGAGGAGCGCTTCAACACCCCCCTGAGCTGCCACAAGACGTGGCCATCGGGGGGGTGACGCAGGCTACAGGATGAGGGGAACTTGCCGGGAGTGCGGTGATCTTCGGGGTTTCTTTGAGGCCAGGCGACTTGGTAAGTACATTGACCGTCGCAGAAATTATCGCATGCAGAACCGGAACACCCGGACCAAAGCCTCAAAAACCTAAGTCTCAAGTGTCTAAACCCTTGATAAGGCTCTACGCGTCAAAACATGAACCCTAAAGCCAACACCGCTAACAAGAGCTAAGCCCTAAACCTTAAAGCCGAAACACCATGCTCCCGGCACTGCTGCCCGTTTCGGATGCCACCTGTCAATGCCCGGCTTCTTCTCGATGGAAAATCTGGGGCGGGGAGGATGAGGAAGTTGGGCTGTACAGGTGTATGGGGTTCAAGAAAGGTTCAAGATTCTGTGTGCACATAGCTGACATAGCTGCTTCAGGACATCTCTATATGTTCGTACTATGTTCCAGCGCTCGGTCCTACTGTCTAGTGCCTTTGTACCGGTAGACTTGAAGAGAGACTCCGCCGCAGCACCTCAAGTGAACTGTAGAGGCTTCTGCAGCCGTCTTTGTTAGTATGTCGTTGCCTTTGTGTCGCTCTGCTCGTAGATCTGCTCATCTTCGCGCTGCCACTTGCGAACTGTTGCATCAAGCTACAGCAGTTCAGCAATGGTAGAGTTGAGCTTGGCTCAGTTCATGACAATTGATAGTTGTTAGTGAAAAATGCGCTATGTGACTATGTGATTTGTACTTCCTCTGCATACTATACTACTATACTACAGTTACTGTGCTGCGTGAATGTATGCATACAGCAAGACACGCTTGATTTTACACGCTGCCCTTTCGATACCTTTCGATTTGGTATTCCTAGAGCTCGAGGGGACTGGACCAAGTCGGTAGGTTCAGGAAGGGATGCCGTCAGGATAGCCCCAATGACAGCATACTGGAGAACAGAACGTACTTTCTGGGGCCCTGGAAGCTTCAAGTGGAACAGTGTCCTGTAGCTCAATGTCATGTCGGCACGAGTGCATATTACGCTGTCTTGCGGCATACGTGGCATGTCTGTCCGATGTTTGAACATGTGCAAATACGTATTATGTAGATGCATATACATATGTGTATATGCATGCACACATACAGGTTTGTTAATTCATATCTGGGGATGGCCTTCCCTTAAGTTCCGTTCTACGACATATGCAGGTGCGATTACCCGAGAATGGGCCAAGGATTTTGACACAGCTTGGGTAGCAACCCGAACCTCCAGGTACTACTCAGCTCTAGCCAGTAGATTTGGAGGAAGTTCTCGCTGGCTCAATACAGGCTCTCCCTTGGACCTTGAGAATCATCCCCGAAGCTGCAGGGATTTCAACACGAAGCATTCGCGGAATTGGTTTGAAGAAGAGTTTTTTGCCTTGATTCTGCTCCGTTCCGTTCCGTCTTGTGATATGAAGGCGCGATGCGATTGCCCGACTGCCGAAGCTGGTGAAATTTCGTTTCTTGTCCGCCACCATGCATCCCAACACTCACCAATGAATTTTGCGGACCTGCCGAACATCATTGAAGGAGGTTTGCAGGCAAGGTATAAACATTACGTGGAAAGCAACACCGTGGCCCGTGTTGGCAGCCGAGTTGGAGATCTTTCGTTTCTTGCGTTCCCCATGCATACCAACACTTGCCAATGAATCTTCCCGATCTGCAAAAACTCATTGATGCGATTGCAGTAAACTTGCGATCTGCGTGGCCTTCTTTTGTGAGAATCATTGTGTCGTTCCGTGCCGTTCCCCGGGTTGCGCGAGCACCGCCGCGCCCTGATGTATGTATGTATGTATGTATGTAATGCATACAATGTATGGATGTATGCATGTATGTATGTATGTATGTATGTAGGTATTTATGTATGTGTGTGTGTGTGTGTGTGTATGTGTGCATGTGTGTGTGTGTGTATGTGTGTGTGTGTAGTTATGATGGGTAAGGAGGAGCATGCGCTTCGCCAGTGAAATTAGCTGCGCTGCCGTTTCTCAGGGTCGGCTCAGTGCCCCTTCCATCGAAAAACAGCTTGACTACCTCACCACGTTACCACAGACATCATGACCACTACAGGAGCCGGGAGGGGGGTGGATCTTTGTCCCCAACCCCAACAGCACGTGTTTGAAAACTCTGTAAATTCTGGTTCATGTCTAGGAATGGTAGATCATACACCCTATGCCTTGTTCCAAGTAGTTCCTAGGCCCCCACCACAGATTAGTCCCTGGCTGGGGATATGTTTGTGCCCCAGTCAAATATGCCAGCGTTGGCGATGCTAGAACTAACCCTAAACCCGATGCCCTTAAAGGTCTTCCTCAAAGCCTTAGTCCCTCGATCGAACCCCCTCGCCCCGCCTTCGGCTTGGGTGTAGTGTTTACTTAAGTTGGGCCATACTATGTAGAAGAGGGTTCTGGGGAATTAGATGAAGTAGTAAACTAGGGACCAGACCCGAGTGTTGTTACTATGCGATTCCATGGCTTTAGATTTCGAAGCTGCGCTACGCGACTCAGTTGTCAATCTCAGGACATGCAATAACTACAAACCGGCCCGGTACCCTGAGTTGACCTAAACTCTACATCCTAGACTGACAAACCCAAACTCCATTCCTGAATCCTGCAACTAAACCCTATAGCTCCCAGACCCGAAAGCCCTGCAGCTCAGAAGCCTCTACGCATAACAACCTTTGAATCTTATCAAGCCGTTTACATTTCTGCCAAACCTGGTTAACAGCTAGATTAAAGTCCTGGCAGAATTCCCACAGCACGCGTTCGAGTTTGCTCGCAGGAGTTAACGACAAGTCTGACCAAGAGGCCTCCTTCTAGGGCTCTTTCGCTGGTCTTCTTTGGGATCCAGGTGCCGTGATAATGCTTCATTTGGGTTTTGGAGTATCTTATGCTGAGGCCTGAGCAGTTGGGGTTCAAGAGGACTTAGTGTGCAGGATTTAGACTTGGTTTCGGGATTTTGCTTAGTGCGGAATTTAGAGGGGCCTTTATGATTTGGATGGGTCTTTTTGTGGTACTTAAAACGGGTGTTAAACGGTTTCGTTGGGTCTGACCAACAAAAGGCCTCACCAATTTATTGAATAGGGCTTTGCTGTATTTTTATGAGAGGCCCTTTTTCGCGGGTCTCGTTAACTGGTCCTTTCGAGGGGTTCAAGGTTTACGAGTGTTTGGTGTAGGGTTGAGGGTTGGGGATTTCTGGACACTCCGAAATCTCCCTGTCTGCTGTGTAGAAACCCAAGGGTCATTGAGCATCGCATCGTCAACAAACTAGCACGGCATAAAGGGCTTAGAGTTTGGTGCCCCGTTGCGGCAAATTAGGTTCTACTCTTCTCCTTGCGTTCGGTGTTTGTCTGCCTTCTGAAAATAGGGGGCCTGGGCTCAGGGGTTCGGCTACTCGGCGGACAGATTTCGGTTGTTTTCCGTTGTAGTAGTCGCGTTCATTATCGATAGTGTTGTTGCTACTGCCACCGTTACCCCGACCACTTACCGTCGCCCCTCTTCTTTACCTTTGACTCGGGCAACTGCTGCTGTTACTATTTGGAATTTGGAGTTTCTCATCATCGGAGCACGAAAAGAACATAAACCTTAAAAGATCTTAGACCAGACCTGTTAAACATCGCAAGAAAGCTGTCGAACACGATTTAACTGCAAAAACCTATTTAGGTTCAGTCACCACCGACAAACGCTCATAAAGTCCGCTATATGCCAGAGCCTGTAGAGGCCCTTGAGCCTTAAGAGAAAGCTCCGCTTACTCTCGTGGTTGCAGGTCGTTTGGTCGTTCGGTGTCGCCTGGCAGAGTTCCGTTTAGGGTTAGGCTTTAAACTTTAGGGCCTAAGGGGTTTGACAGTTCAGGGTTTTTAGGGCTCTGAGGGTTTAGGATGTAGATGGAAGTTTAGGGCTTAGGGCTAGGGCGTTTATGGTCTAAGGTTCAGGGTCCTGTATGGTTGTTGTTCAACAGTGTCGAAAGGGCTTTAAGGTGTGGCTTTCCTTTAACCTTAAACCGTTCACTGTTTCCGAAAATGTGTTTGGTCGACGAAGTAGTGACAAGTGCGACCTTAAAGTGGCACTATTCAGGTCTTGATATTTGCTGCAGAGGGATTCTGTATGGGTTGAGAATACAATCCAAGCCAAAAGGGTTGGGCTTTGCTATTCCGGGCTGGGCTTCGGGGTTTTCGTGCCGGGGGAGTTTACCAGGTAGGATGGCTTTTTGTTGAGAGTAGGATTGGGGCTTGGAGATTCAAGCCTTTTGAGTTTGGCGCCTGTTTTTCGCGGGTTTGGGTTTTTTTGGGTTTAAGGCCTGACGGTCCCAATTTTCTGGATACGTGAGTTTCTGTTCCAATAAATCTCCATCCTAAAACTTGTAGACTTAGATCGACACACCTGTTGACGTGCATCCCCAATTCTTACCAGCTCTTAGCATGCAAGACAATTCAAACGAATCCGAGGATGACATCGAAGGTCTCTTCAAAGTCGTCATTCGGAATTCTTTCCTGGACGTGGACCATGTGCCATCCCCGGTCCCACTTCTCATACTTGACCTATATATTGTGAACCCTAAACCCAGTTCTCATTATGGGCATGTTTTTGTTCGTTTTCTCCGGGTTTACGTCGTTGGACACGTAGGGTTTAATGTCGATACACGGATGCTGCCCAGGAGCCGCCTGACACAAAGTTGAGAGTTTGGGTGGGTTAGGGTTGCTTTGGGCGTAACGGCAAGGTGGCTTGACAAGAAGTTTGACTTCCCACAACCACATACAGAAAATCGAAATGGGCCGGCAAAGCAACCAAATTTAACTTGGAGTGGGTTTTGCAAACCTCTTGGCTGCACAAACATCGAGGGCGCATCCAAAAAAAAAAGCCTTGGAAGCTGTCAACGCGTGGAGCCGTAGGCGTTAGGGCAAGCATTGGTGGCTAAGAGCAGTTTAAGCTTTCAACTCAAGAAAGCAATTCTCAAGTTGGTACTAGAATGTGTGGAAGGCCTTTGGGGCCTCAGTATGTATAGGATATAGGTCGGGATAGTTGGCTATAGCATCCTCTGTTTACTCCTACATAGTTGTGGTATACTGTATCCCAAAACCCTCGTCTACTTATTGAGGCCTGTATGGACAGACGTAGAGTCACGGTCGGGTCGCTGAGTAGGTCGCCCTTTTCGGGTGTAGGGTCTTGGGTTCAGGGTTTCGGGTATGGGGTTCAGTGTGAAGGAGTTGGGCAATGCCATTTTGGACATTCTCACCAAACTTTCAAGCGTTTACATCAGACTTGAGCCAGGGAACTCAGCCAGAGGGGTCGAAGAGGCTTGCTGTTTTAGTCCTTGGTGTTTGTCGTGGATCTGCGCTGCTTCGTCGATAGAGTGTGTCGCAAGGGCATTACACTAACCTGCCCCAAGCAAAGCTGAAGTTGTCAGCACCAGTTACTTCATTGGGTAGCTCCTAGTAGCTGGCGACAATCGCTTAGGACCTTAGGACAGTCCAGGAGTGATCGAACGAACGAATTGACCATGGAGTACGGTGCCTACCAAACCACCAGCCCGGAACTCCGCCGAAGTCCCACAGAGGCTCGTAGAACCCCTACAGGTGAACCGTTCAGGCAGGTGGCCCCCAAGCTTAGTCCTCA
>CAJNDT010000258.1:0-17500 GCA_905221615.1 Symbiodinium sp. CCMP2592 | reverse complement strand
TCAGATATGCTTTGCGTAACCTGACGTGGGCTTCACAACCGGGCTTTGCAATCGAGCTCGGGGCGATTGCAACTTCTGGAAGGACCTACATAAGACTCGGTATGTGGGGGGGGGTTGGGGTCTGAAACCCCCTAATGAAGCCCCAAAACCTGAAGCCCGAAAGCACCAATCCACTTTAGAACCCTTGCAAGACCCCCCCCCCACCACAAAAGCAACTTATCAGCCCTGTTTGCATTATGACGACATTAAGCCTCAGAGCCTTCCCGTTTCGGCAAGGTGACATCCGATGAGGCCACCCTCGGTCACAGAGCCTGGGAGCCCAGAAATGGGAATGGGCAGCTTTCCGTCTCTGACTCGAAATGCTGGGCGTTTTGATGCTTTACGAGGGGTTTGTAAGGGTTGATTTGTCCTCGAAGGTGGGCTCAGGGGGGGGGGGGGGTTGTTCATCACCGTCACCCAACGTTCTCATTAACATCGTTGGTTACTTTTGCAGTTAAAGGTGGTCGGAGCATAGCTTTTGGTTCTTACGTGGTTGAGGATTCACGTAGACACCTGGGTCAATAGAGGCCCCTTGATTCAGTACCACAACAAGTGGGATCCTGCAGAGAATTCTTTCGCTGTTTTGGGCAGGGTAGTAGTGCTTACATTGCTCGGCTGTTATGGTCTTGCTTGATGATCCGGGTACTCTTTCCTTGTTAGCAATTCGATTTGCGTTGTTGGCATTATCATCTTCGTCTCCTACTTAGCCAGTACGGCTACCTGGGCTTACGGTTTCGAGTTGGGACTCCTTGACAGGTTAGAAGCGGGTGACCAGCAGTGTTGTTTTCGGTTTTGCAGGTTTCTGGTCACCTGGATTCATGTTATCGTTTTGCTTCCTCGTATCAATACGACGAGCAGAACGACGACGTTAGCGACGCTGCGGTTGCTCTGATCAAGGTAGCAGCCCGAAATGAGTGTGCCCTCGGCCTCAACTTAGCCTGAGCCCCAATCACCAACATGCACTTATTCATTGTCGAGTCTTCAGATGCTCAAATGCTCACATCTGCGCTATATCCTCAAACAGCGTGGAGACAGGATGAAGAGCACAACATGCTTACATTGTCATACATGCAGCAGAAACGATCGAAAGAACCGATTTGCATTCCGGGGTTCCTCCGGTCAGAGTAGTTTTGGCGCTGTTGTGGCTTCTCACTCCAAACCATCGCGAGGGTGCTTCTGTGGAGGTGATCGTTTGAACATTACGGTCGGATTGCCGCTAGTTTAAAGGGATCCTGCTTGTACTATTTAGGATTTGCCTACGGACCCCCTTGGCCAGGACTTGGGGGACATGGTCGTGCCTGGGACATTAATTCTAGCCGGGGCAGATTTCAGGTCGGGTTGTTGCAGGCTTGGAGTCACTTCGGTCACTTCGATTGGGTCAGCACCCCTTACAGGACTTGCAGAGGCATCTGGAGCCTCTTATTACTTGCTGTGTGACACAAAGCAACTGCAGTTGATCTGCTATGATATTCCAGACCATCGTACCAGGGCAGTAGCCATACGGGACAGCAGAACCCGTGTATAATCCCAAACTGGTAGCTCGAGCTTCCCCTAATCGCTCCAGTGGACAATGGACAAGTAGACCAGTAGACCATAAACGAGCATCCAGCGACTTCAGATTCAGCATGGTCCAATAGTGCTTCCAGGGGGCAGCAATGGGCAGCAGCACTTGCCCATACGTTGCATTCTCCTGTCTATCTGCCATATTGCTGTAAGGATCTTTATGTGAGCTAGACTGTTGCCATTGCTATCTGCAATATAGGCGCCTCAGCTGTTTTTGGCCCCATTCTTCTCGAGAAAATTTGCTGACATAGATCCTCCAGCCCTGGTGGTCTCATTAGTCAGCCCTGAACCCTAAAATCCCACGCTGGAGCCCCAAGCCGTACAGTCCTACCTGGGTCGCGGGCATGAGTAGATCGACTACGTTTAGCAGTTTAGGGTTAGACGTACTCTAAACGGCAAACGGGTTGAACACACTCGCTTCCAACAAGCTCAGCCCCACCACCACCACCACCACCACCGAGAGCTTCGTCCTTTGTGGGCTGGTGGAGACCGTGGAGACACGCGCGCATCAAAGCACGCCAATCAGTGGCCGGGTGGTGGCTGGGGCGTTGATGTAGGAGACGGGCGGCCCATGTGCGTTAGGTTCGGGTGGGGTCAATGGTCCTAAACCCCTCAAGAGAAAGCCCAACCTGAAGCTTTCCAAATCCCGAAACCCTAAACCTTAGACCCTAAGCCGCCCTAGCTTAGGAGCTTCACCGGTTGGGTCGCTGCTTGCCGCTGGCCTGCAAATGCATCATGCTCCCTGATCTCCCCAACAGACTAAGTTTTTGGGTGAGACATATCTACCTGTGGGATACCCCCAAGCTTATGCAAGGTGTTGGGTGGAGGCCTCTCAGAAATACCGTATATCGGGTGTGATATAGAACTGACACCATGGATCGATCATGCCCAGTTCTGTTTTATACCCTTCATTTCGAGATATCTTGGTTAAAGTTCAACAAAACAATAAAGAGGCACGCGCATTAAATGACAGTGATCGCGTTCAGCGTCCGCATGAAAAGTCGGTTCTGACTTTCTGGAGGATCCTTCATCATTGCCGTAGCAAGCATAGCAGTAGCATTCCTGCTGCTGAACTTCTTAAGCCGGAGATCCTCCACGTCCACAGTTCTACGCCCCAAATTAAACTCAAGCCCAAACCCTACACGGCCCTACACCGTGGACCATTCAACTCAAACTGGAACGGGAAAAGCCCCCGAACCCTAAGCCCAAACATAACACTCGGAAAGCCCCAAACCTGCAGAAGCCGGCCTCCGACCATGAAAACCGTAGTTGGGGCCCGGAAGAAGGATCTCAAGAGTATTGAAAAAACGGTCCACAAGGAAAACTCAAGGCCTCAGGGTTTCAACGGGTCTTATAGGGGGGCTCTTCCAGAGGTCTAAAAGACAAGTAAGAGGTCAACACAGCCAACCAGAAGATCTGAATTGAGGCGTCAAGGGGTACGTTTTTGTAATCCCCAAAACTGCAGTCTGTGTGTCTGGATTTACTTGGATGCTCAGATTGCCGACTGCGCACCAATTTTTCTTAGCCTCTGAAAGGCCTGTAATGATCTCTATGCAAGAATCGAATCAAAAGTATGCAGGGAATCCTTAATTTCACCTCCTATACCCAGGTCCTTAAACTTCCGAAACCCTTGATTCCTTAAACTGATACCCTCCGCCCGAAGCCCTAAACCCAAGAACCCAAAACCTCTAATCCAATCCCAATGCTGCCACAACTCAGCCCGAAGTCCTCAAGTTTGATGGCCTCGTGTTTTTTGTGTTCGGGTTTCTGGCTCTATAGGGTTTCAAATTTTGGGTTTGCGCGGGGGATCTGGGATTTCACTAAGTCGCTTTTGTGGTTACACTCGATCGCGCAAGTGAACAAGCCTCGCCCCTTGAAGCCAGAAATCCGAATCTGTTCGAAAGGCACCGTTGGCATCAACAACAGCATAATATACACAACACGACTCATTAGTTCCAATAGCAGTAGCAGCACGGACACAAACAAGCAAACAATACCTACCGCATGAACGTCACGCGAATACCGATAATAACATTAGCAACAACAGGAATTTCAGGTAATAGCGAAACAGGTATTCACACGCGTACATACGGACACACATACATACATACATACATACATACATATATATATATATACACACATACACGCAAAGAGAGGGCATACAAAAGACACGGCGAGATTTCCTCCAAGAAGATCAGGCCATGCCTCTTCCACACCCGCAAGGGGGATGGATGCCGCCTCGGGGTCGCGCCTCGGACAACTGCCGCTTCGGTTCCGGGGTTTGGGGATTTAGGGTTTAGGGGGTTTTCAGGTTTAGGGTCTAGGGGGTTCTATGGTTTAGAGGCTTGTAGGGTTTAGGGTTTAGGGGAGTTTTTAAGGCTTAGGGCTTAGGGTTTAGAGGGTTTAGAGGGTTTTTAGGGTTTAGGGTTTACGGGGTTTTAGGGCTTAGGGTTTAGGGATTTTGGGTTTAGAGGGTTTTAGGGCTTAGGGTTTAGAGGGTTTTAGGGTTTAGGATTTAGAGTCAGAGGGTGTTTAGGGTTTAGGGTTTACGGGGTTTTAGGGCTTAGGGTTTAGGTGGTTTTAGGTTTTAGAGGGCTTTAGGGTTTAGGGGGTTTTAGGGTTTAGGGGGTTTTAGGGTTTATCTAGGGTTTAGAGGGTTTAGGGTTAAGGTGGTTTTAGGGTTTAAGTGCTTTTGGGGTTTAGGGTTGAGAGGTTGTGGGTTTCAGGTTTAGGGATGATGGTCGATTCTTTGCAGGGGCTTCCGAGAGCTAATTTGGAAGGGAGATCTGCCCACAGAGAAGTTTTGACTGTTGCGCCAGGGAAAACTTAGGAGCATCACTGCAGGCGTTTGGTGGGTTCTGCTTTCAGCCTCGTGAGTTTGGCATTGACAAGGTGATACATATGTTTACCCGCCATTATGTCTGTGCCTATCTCCGCAAGAGGCCGAAACTGGGCTCTTCCGACCGGAGTGTAAGAAAAACCTAATGTCTCTAACCACCCTGAGGCCCTAAAGCGTTAAAGCCCTCAACCCGACAAAACCTGACTTAACTAGCCCCTGAAACCCTAACCCCAAAAGCCTGAAACTCCAAACATGAAGACCTCGAGACCCTAATCCAAACCCCTGAAACCTTGAAGCCCCAAAGCTCAACCCTGAAGCCCCAACGCGCTAACTCTAAAACCCAAACAACCCCAAGCAGAGAAAAGCCTTAAGCCAAACCGTTCAAACTTAACACCAACACTCTAAGTCTAAAGACCTACAAACCTGTACCCTGCACAGCCTCAACCCCCAAAGCCCTACAATCATTAAACCCTAAACTGTAAAATCGTTAAACCCTAAACTGTGAAACCTTAAGCAACACAACTAAGCCCCTAAACCACAGCCTTAAAGCCCTAAACTCTGACTGTTATCCTAAACCCGAATCCCTGAAAACACCAAACCACAAACCCTGAAACCCGAAAGCCCTAAACCCCCCAACTCTGAAACACTAGACCCTACTAGTATAACCCTGAAGCCCCAAAGCTTTCAACCCTAAATCCCTGAATCCCGAAAACCTTCAAGCACCAAAACCGAAAACAAAAAACGCACCAAAATTCACCCTGAAGCACAAAAAGCCTTAGAGCCCTAAAACATACCTCTTTGGCTAGTAGGCTCCGAAAAGTACCCAGGACTGCACCCACTGCCACCTCTGCACCCCAGCCGAGGCCCGCTCAAGGTCTATCGATTTAGGGCCTTAGGGTTTTTCTTTATGGGTTTGGGGATGTATGTAGGGTTTACGGTCGTTTAGGGGTTGTGAAGAGCCTTTTGATATAAGGCTTCTCAAGTTAGTGGAACCGTTTTACAGGCGTCGTCGGTGGTTGTCCATGGTTTCAAAAGGCACGAGGTTTATTGAGTGGCTCTTCAACGGGCTTTGTGTGTATTCGGGTTTGGGGTTTGGGGTTGATGGTCTTGGGCATGAGGGCCCTAGGGTTGGGATTGAGGGTTTAGGCGATTCCGGATCAGACTCGACGAGAAGAGATAGAGCTTCGGGCGCCACAAGGGCGCTTCTGAAATCTCGACCCCCTTACTGGCCCCTTACACGGATATTGCCTTCGAGAGCATATGCTAACGTTTCTTGCCAACCCTAAACACTTCCCCAAGCCTGTGTCGTTCGGTTTGGGCGCGCATGTAACAAGCCCCCAAGCCGTTTTCTAATTTGTTTAGGCCCCTGTCTTGGGCCTTAGGGTATTAGGATCACTCTTAGGGTTTAGGGGTTTTCGGCTTTTGTCTTATCGGGTTCCAGGTTTAGGCGTTCAGGGGTTTGTTGTTTAGGTCTCCAGGGCTTAGGGCTCTAGGGCTATAGTGTTTTGGCTCCAGGTTTTTCGGGCTCCGGGCTTAGATTCTAATAAGTGGGATTTTAAGATGTATGGCTTTGAGGCTTTCTGGTGTGCCTGGCTTTGAAGCTTTGGCATTGGATGCGTGTTTATGGCTGAGATGCATAAGGCTCACCTCAACAGTCTCCGCGCGCCCAAGCTTTAAACCCAACTGCGACAGCTTAATCTCTAAACCCCAGACCAAAAGAGTTGCCGCCCCTAAACGCCCAACCCCCAAACACTCAACCAACAGAAATGTTTTCGCGGAGCCCTAGACCCAAAGCGGAGCGGCCCTCAAGCTTTACAAGGGCCCCAATTCAAGGTCAGGTTTGGCTTTTTTTTTATTTCACTCTGGGCCCACGAAAACCCATTGGCGAGCCCGCAATCATGGACTCCTTGCCTGAATCAACCCAAAGCCCGAAACTCCATTTCCTGAACCCGAGTCCGTTTGAGATCCCAAACCGAATATTAATCAACTGCAGCACGCAGGCCAAAAAGAGACGGAATCGTATCTCCTATGATGCTCGTCATGCACAGGGGTTGTGTGGTTCACCATGAAAGCCTCCATGATGTGTTATTCCTTCAGTCCCTGTACAATGATGCAATAGTATCGGGTAGTTTGTTCGTAGATGTATACGGGGCAGCTTAGCAATGCTGATGAGAGTTTACTTGGGCTGTTTTTCAAGTTGAGTACCCCCAAACCCCAAACCCCAATCAATTTAGCTCCCAAACCTTGATATGCTCAGATTGAGGTCCCTCCTGGCTGCCGTCATGATTGGATTCATTCTTTGTTTTTGCATGTGATTAATAAGCGGTATGCATTCATTGTGAGGTCCTACTACAGTAGGTCCTACGTCCTACGTTAGAGGCTTTGTAATTATGGGTCTGTAAATTCGAGACTTCTGGATAATCGGAGAGGTTGAGCGTGGGTGAGCTTGAGGGTTCTGCGTGGGGAGTGTCCTTGAGTTTGGGGTTTTAGGGATGCTTGGCGTCCAGGCTGAATTAAGGTGCCTGTTTGAACAACTGCTGAGCCCGAAAATTCTAAGCCGGCGTCAGTGTCGGTGGTAGAATGTGGAGGATGTGGAGGTGCATGGAGGCAATCAAGCAAGCGGCGGGGAAACAACACGATTTTTGCCGGGCTGTTGCTGTGGCCGTTGTTTGCCCTACCCCGCGAAAGACCCTGAACTTGGCCCTAAACCCCACGGATACATTTCGGCCCGAGGAGAAGAAGAAGCAAAACAGAGCAGCTGCACGCCTAGCAGAGGGGAGCCACAGCGCCTAGCCGGGGCCGCGGTTCAGGGTTTAGGGTTCGGGTACGTCAGGGCTTAGGGTTCACGACTTGGGCTTAAGTACCTTTGCCATTGGGGCTCTGTATTTGGGGCTTAAGGTTTGCGGTCTTACAAAGGTTCTGTGGCACGGCCGGCCAAGCCTCGAAATTCAAGAAAAGTACATGTCAGATGTACTATAGAAGAGGCTTGCTGCTTGTCTCTATAGAGCTCTGAGGGCAAATCGGAAGTTTGAGGTTTTTGGGGTTTAGGCTTCTAATGGTCAGAGTCATATACCCTTGTACAACCCTGACATGATTCGTTACACTTCCTGAATATGCACATAGTTGCATAGCCATTTTATATTCCAAGGCCATTTCAATTTTAACGGCCCCTATTGGTTACATCAGTTAGGTTACAGGGTTCTAGACGGCTGGATAATGAAGATTTTCCAGTGATCATGCAGTCTGTGATTTGTAACTTGCACGATACTGGCGTTCCTTATGAAATGCTATTCATTTCTGTCATAGTTTAATCAAGAAGCGCTATTTAATATGAGAAAACTAACACGGTTTTTCTATGATGGATCTAAGGGGCTTGTAGTGTGACATGATACTCACTAGAAACGGTATCCCCTAGAATATAGTCTTTAGCATAATCTTTACGACAATGTACCTCAAATTCTCTTCTACATAGTTTTGAACGCCAAGATATTCGTTGAACCCGGAATTTACAGGGATGTTCGGACATCTTGAGTTGTCTCAACTTTTGGGTAGGATGTTTAGGGCTCCATACACCGATCCCAGCGTTTCGGATCTACAGACACAGGTCCCTTGTCTCGAGAATCGCATGGAAATAATTTTTTAGGGCCTTTCTGCAAGCGGCTTAGACGTTCTGGGTCTGAGGTTTTGAGGTCAGTTTTCAGTACTTCAAACTGACAAGTTTCCAGAGACCTCAGTGCTGCTTGAGCACGGATTGATTACCCCCTCAAACTATCGTCCGAACTGGGATGTGCCTATATCCACGAATTGACAATGGAAGCTACCTTCCAAGCGGCGGAAGAAATGACATGGTCTTGTAGTAAACGGCGATTAAAGCAAGCCGGCTCCGAGGAATAAGGTCGTGTTCGCACTAACGGGGAGCACATATTCAGAAGAAGGTACGTGATCGCGACCCCAAACTCATAACCGCTCTGAAACAAGAAAGGACAAGTGGGCGAAGCTCTCCCACCTCCTCCTGCCCCTTCTTGGAATGTCGTGCAGGCCTTTGGTGCTAGTGGCGTTTAAAGGCAATACGAACATAGTTGCTGTCGTCGAACTGATAACAACAATTACAGCAGCAGCTGTAGAGGGATATGTATACCTCTACCCTACACCCGAAGACCCAGGCCAACCCTAGGGTTCAGAAAGTTCAGGCTTCAGGGCCTTGAGGGTTGGGGGTGCAGCCCTTAGTCATTGAAGATTTTATGCCCAACCCGGAGTCCCTAATGCCCAACCCCACATTGCTGATCTGCAGGGTCAGGGATGTTCATTCCAAAATATGAGTCGGTATGTTTAGTTACATATACTTATCAAACCGGCAGCGTTTTTGAATGTCCTTAGAGTTTCCACAGGCTTAAGGTTCCCGGTGATACGTAGGTATAGCAACCCCAAATCTCGCCACACTTGGGAGAGCCCCTGCATTAAGTTTCACGTTGCCGGAAGTCGGTCGAAGGTTAGAGCTCATCAGGGTTCCCGTTCTCCATGGACTAGGATTGCGGTCGGAAGCTTTATGTGGGCATGCAAGAGGGCGGGAGGTCCAACAGTCACGGGTCTGCATGTCCACATTGCGTCTTTCCGGGTTCAGGGTAGAGGAGCTTGGGATGCTTGGCTGTTTGCTTAGTGTTTTGAGGAGCTTCAGATTTTGAAGGTGTCGGGTTTCTGTTTCGGGTGCTCAAATCGCTAATCTGCTTTACTGTGGGGTTGATCCTGTAGGGGCCACAACAAATGCAAATACACGGCTGTGCGTGTACGAACATATGTATGTATGTATACATACACACACAACACTGCATGACAGACCTATGACCAATAGAAATGTTCCCGGCGAACCCCTAAACCCTGCTTTAGACCCTAAACCCCAAAGCATTGCTCCAGCCTCGCATCTTCGGTGTTTGACTTTCGGGTTCTAGGTCTGCAGATGCAAGTTTAGGAATTCGACCCTAAGTTTCCAGGGTGGTAGTGGACAGCCTTAGTGATTAAACTAGGTCTTGCGGATATTTTGGGCTTGTAGGATACAACATGGAACCATGAGGGCTGATTCTGCTTAGTATTCAGGCTCCTGTATTGTAAGCATCCTGAAGCCACTATTGGTAGCCCGTACACCCGGCCGAAGCCTTAACCCCGAGACTGTTGAAAGGCTTCAAGCGTGATCAAGAACTTACGAGCCGTTATAAGTACCCCAATTAAGGTTATAAGTCCGCTTATCATCACAAAGCCCCTGAACTCTGCATTGCCAGGCAGCGGGGGAAATGATCTGCCAAAGCGGAGATCTGGCTAGAGTAGTGCAGACTGCGAGTACCAACTGCATGACACATCGTAAAACCTGTCTCTCGTGGTAAATGTTGAGCTTCTGGGCATCTGAGTAATCTCCTGGTGTTCATGATAATGATGATGATGATGGCAGCGACAAGCTTTTATGGCAGTGATGACGATGAGGACGACACAATGACGGTGTCGCTGCCATTCGCTCCTGTCGACTCCTGCTGGCTTTTTCGGAAGAGTTTGTGCCATCAGAGCATTCGAGATCAGTTAGACAATGTGGAAATTTATCCACCCGCATTGTGCCAGCATTGCTGCTATCTGCTGGTTGCTTCTGCTGGAATTATTGCTCCTACTGCTCATGGTTGCTCTTGTGGACGGTCAACGCTCTTGGCATTGCATGTATCTGTTACTATCATTACATACCCACCGACCTTAGCGAGAAGGTGGGTGATCGCAACTGTCACCGTGTGGCCACATGGCAGCAATGCCACAGACGCACCAAGAAGACTAGCAGTCAAAAGCAAGAAACGCTAACACGATCGAACACAGATCGGCATTGTTATCAGCATTGCTGGTTTGCTACCCTTCTTGCATGTGTACGGCTTTGCTCTTACGGTTCGAAATGCTGCTGATGTTGTTTTTGTTGCTGCTCGTGGTCATCGCTGTGGTGTTGCCTTTTCTGATGTTGATGTTGCTGACGCTATTGACCGGCGTTCGTTTTTTTTGCGGCCGGGTATGATTAGGATGTTTCACTTGCGAATCAACCTGATCATGTTCCTCCTTATATGCTGCAATATCCCTTTCTCGTTGCTGTTGCGATTCTTCCTATTCGCTCTGGATACAGGCGTGTTGCACAGGTCTTGATGTCAGAGGTAGTCGCAAGGAGACTGCAGAGCTACACAAGCTGTGTCTCTCCGACAACATCGATTTTCGGACGGAGTGGGCATTGGAACCTCCTATAAGACGGCCGGTAGCCTCAGGCGGCTTAACGACCAAAGCGCTACGTTCTTGGGACCATCGTGGAACGCCGAGCGTACATGACGGATCCCTTGAGACGGTCGAGTTTCCTTTAAGTTTCTGCGCCTTTGCCCTGTGCCCTTCCGCCGGGGCATCGCGCGTCTGTCGTCCCAGGCTCTTGAGCTCCCTAGCCGTGTCGTTTTCGAATACCAAGCAGCTGTTGCACTGTTGGGATTCCGCTAAAGTGTTACGAGTATAGAAGTAGTCCTCTGAAAAGCGATTGCCAAGGGCATTGGGGAAGTAGGCATCCCTCTTGGTAGCTGAGTAGGCAATGTGACAGTGAAGCTGCAGCAGCTAGCACTCAGGGATTGAGGTATTGTGCGTTTGTAGACTTGGCGGCTTGTGGGCTGCACCTCTGAGCCCGCAACCTGTGACGTTGTTGCATGTACACTACAGGCGTAATATTTCTGCAGGCGAACCTTGGCATACTAGGACTGCCCCTTGTCTTCCCTCCATATGTATACATACATATATATATATATATATGTGCATGTGTGTATTTTTATGAACGTATGCATGCGCGTATGTATGTATGTATGTATGTGCGTATGTATGTAACGATACCAACATGCTGTCAGTCAGGGTTTCCTAATGTCGTAGGATGTAAGAAGTAAACTGTCTCCCCTATCTGACCATCGTTGAACCTGCTGCCAATAACGATGCCCTATGAAACCTGCATCCCCAAGCTTTTGCCATACCGATAAGGCCCGCAGCCGCAACCACTGAACCCTTTTCAAGTTGGTATACAGCACTGTAGCACACGAAGAAGTCCCTGGGATTTGTAAGCTCACAGAACCCTCTGAGACCCTTGCAAGACCACCCATCTTCGAGGCTTCAGTACATGTGTGTATATATGTATATATGTACATATGTGTAAACTAAATGTACAACACATATATATATATATATATATATGTTAATATATATGTATATATATACACATACATATATACATATTCCTGTTTGTTTGTACCTCCTACGTGACAGGAGCTCTGACAGGCGAACAGACTCCTGCATTTTTCTTGAGCCATGGGGCGCTTTGTGTCCCAGCTAACCCAGGACCTCAAATCAGAGGTCCTTCTTTCAAGGCACGTGGTTCTACTCCCGAAGGGTTTTTTTTAGCCCTGGGAGTTGAACTTTTGGCTTTATGAAGTTCCTCCTCGGAATCCTCTGGGCCGACTAAGCCCTTTAGCCCTTAGTTTCTACAAGTTTAGGGGTCGAGGCTTTGGTGGGTGCAGGGGTTCAAGGTTTGAGGTTGTCTGGGTTGAGTTTTGAGGCTTCGGGACATGAGGGTTTGGGGCTGAAGCGGTTCGAGCTCAGAACTTGCCCGCGATTACAATTGAGGGCCCGGGGGCGTGCCCACATCTGGATGTGATATATTTTGACTCATGCTTCACTTGTAGCAATAGCTCAAAAAAGTTCAGGTTGAGCGTATGCTGTCTTTCAGGAGAACAGATTACCCGGTAAACCGTAGCCAGACTTAGGCAAAGTAGCATTACGGAGCAAGGCCCAAATCTTGCATCCTAGACCCCTACATCCTAGATTAAGGCAGTGAAGTACGACTAGGTTGCAAGTTGTAACTTCCTGACCCTGCATAAGTCATTCTTTGAAGATGCACGGCAGCAAGGCGGATAGATTTGGAGGTGTTGCAGGTACGTACACTTATTGGGGTAATAGCATACCCAGCCAACGCACTGAGCTATCCGGTTTTCACCAGCTCTGCCTCAGTCACGCACCAGCAGGCTTCCGAGACAAGAAACAGCATTCTTGCCCTTTCCATTTCAGCTAGGTTTTTCCTGGTTCGGGCCATTTACTGAGGCCGCCTCGCAACACTCAGTAACCGTTTGAAGCACACATGGCGCCTGTCGCAACGTTTCTGAGGGGTAAGCTTTGGGAAGCAAGCCCTCAATTCTAAACTTTAGACCCAGCCCCAGACCCGGCATGTGCGGTTCTCTTGTTGTCTCCAGAAGGTGGGACTGTGCAAGCAGGTCCTGCCTACTAGGTAGAACTTCTTAGGTCTCGGGTTCTGCAGTCCGCACAGACCCTCGCCGTGAAGCAAGCATTGGTTCGGGATGGATTTTGCGGTTCTTTCCCTTCTGAAACCTTGAGCGACTTTTCTCAAAAAGCTGCGCGCAAATAAGTGCCAGCTGCTGTTGTGCATGAGGACCCGGTTGGAATGTCGGTTTGGGTAGACTTGCAGAGATCTCACCATCAAGGGTTGTCGAAGCCGTTTGCGCAAGGTCACTCCATGAATAGCCGGAATAGCCTTACAAAAAGCGCTGAAGCCGTCCTTCCCAAACTGGCCCAATGCACAACTGATTCTGCTTCTTTTGGAGCTCCCAGAAGCGTGCGGAGAGCCTGCCGAAAGAGACGTCCAATCTAGAAGCTTGAATAACTAGCTAGCTAGTAACACTATCATCCCAGTGCAACTGTTGAGGCCCCTATATTAGAGCTCGCTTCTGATTATATCACTTGATGGGTTTAGGGCTTAGCATCTCTATTTTGTGCCTATCGAACCACATGAAAATAGACCCCAAACCATATTTTCGTGATGTAGGCCACGATATTCAACCCGAATGCTTCAAAACCTAACCGCTGAACCGCTGAACCACAAGGGATGTCAGTCTGCACAAACCCCTAACCCTGACCCACCACAGTGGGGATGGTCTTCCTGCACCCTGACCCCTACACGGGTTTGTTGCGTTTTACGAGGCTTGTCTTCCAGCTTCACAGAAGCAGGAAGTGCAGAATATGTATGTGTAAGACTTGGGGTGCAGGCCTTGTAGGCTTTTTAGTAGCTGGGCAGGTAGCTTTTATTGCGGCTTGAATACTTCTGGCATATTTGCTTGAAAGGTAGTCGTTGTGGAGCAGGCATCTAAGCATCCAATTCGAATTACACACAGGCCAGTTGAAAGCCTCCTATTTCCGTACGACTGGCTACGTACGACTGGCTGATAAATACACGAATGATGCGGGTGGAAGTACTCTGAACTTAACTTGCAATGCAAGAACCTCTTTGTGGTGACCGTATCGTACCCTATAGTATCCTTTCAGTTCCCGTTGGGTAACCCACCTCGATGGATAAGTTTCCTCCTTACCACAAACTAGTAAGCAGTTCGCGAAGACGGATCCGCCTAGGACTCCAAAGAACTAGTTGTTGGCTTGCCTTATTGGAGATTAGAATATCAGCGTTCTGAATTGGGGCTTCGTCGGTCTAGACGCTAGAGTGTCATCACATCAATCATAGCGACTTCAAGTCCCTATGTAGCTACACTACACTATGCCCCAGCACCCTATTCGACACATGAAGACCTGTATCAAAGTTTGTGCAGGGCAGGAGAGGACGCGATCTCCGGTTGAATGGCCAGATCTTCGACTAGGCGTGTGCAAAACCCAGATCCCTGTTTCGCAGATTACCTCTGTATAGAGACCGAGCGAGCCACTATGTAGGCAATTGGGCTTCTGGGGTTAGTTTTCATGAGCTTTAGGAGTTCCATTCCCGTGTCTGAACTCTGAAGCCCCTGCGCCATGCCTGCAGCATTCACCCTTACAGCATAGTAGGAAATAACCCCACAACCAAAACGTAGAGCCCACGTGAAATTCGATTGCTGACGTCGCCGGGCGGCGAGCTTCTCCATGGAGCGTGCGTACTCCGCTGAGCATACCAGTTGAGTTCGGGGCTGGAGGCCCCATCTACGCCGCTCCTCAAGGATGCACACTTAAGTGAGTCCTTTGGTTTGGTGACAGCTGGAAAGCTCAAAAGGATCGGGAGGGTGCTGCTAGGGTGTTTCGGCACTTGCACTGTTTTTTCAGGTGCTGCATGGCCACCTTAGTCTTGCTTTTATTCTTCTGTGGTGGTGTTCCTGCTGCTGTGGTCGGGTGTAGACATGTTCGCGATTTCAGGATTGCTGCTTCTTCGCGCCCACAGGCTTTTTAGCATCGGGTCTCTGGCCTAATGCTTGACCTGTATCTACTACCTCCTAGCGACATAGCCTGCGTGAAGCTCTCTAAAACACATCAACAACACTACTCAGCCTTGCAGAGTCCATCCTGCGCAGTTCAATTTGACACATGCACCCAAGAACAATTCGCTAGCATCGTCGCTGGTAGCAGGACAGGACTGAGTGACCCTGCAAGGACCAGTGAGATCTGCAGCCAACAGCTCGTGACATCAAGCTCGTCCCCAGGTTTCAGGCATGCTGGATTTGAGCAGTTGAGGCTTCAACGTTTCGGGCCTGAGACCGTGGTCGTATTCGGCATCCCTCCCACGAAGGATCTGGTAATGCGTAAGCTCTCCAGCTTTTCTCCATGCATGATGGATTTTGCGGCATTTGGCCCAGCACATAATCTTGCGCTTCTTGATTTTCGCCACCATTTCCACCTACAGTGGCACAGTTTCAATGACAGGCCAGAGGCATTCAGACTTCGGGGATCCGACACGGCAATGAGAAGTTCTACAGCTAAGATGCGCGCGTGTCGTTATACGTATGCAATCGTCAGCAAAGACCAGACGATCTTGCAATAGCCACGGCATGGTCATCTCAGACCCCAAGAGCCTACAGAGATGTTCCCGAGCTCTGTGTCTCTGTCACGACACGCTCGAAGAGACGCGTGGATAACACTGCAAGGACAACATCGCATGGGCGTTTCCCTAAGAGGCTGCACCATGCAACTCCATAGATTCCCTGCCTCAAAAAGCTCGGCCGGTACTTGACCAGGGGACTTGGTAAGTCGGCTAGATTTGCAAGAATTTGAAATTGAATCGCAAGTACCATCATTGGGGCGATCTCAAGTTTCCCCTAGCCCTAAGCCCCTAAACCCTAGCCGCCCAGCCTTTCAAACCTACTTTCTAGGTTCCCTGAGCTTCGAAGTATGTCCAGTCTGTAAAGCTGCGGATGCCGTTGCCGAAGCTCGGAGGTTTCGATCCTTGTACCGCATGTCGCGTCTGCTGAAAAGGACGCCAGGGTTTTAGGGCTCTAGGGATCTAGGGCTTTTCCAGCATTTAGGGATTGGGGCTTTGGGGTTCTAGGGCTTTAGAGTTTTGGTGGTTTAGGGGTTAAGTGTTTTTAGGGTTTTGGGTTCCTTCAAATTTCCCGTTCAGGGTTCCCGTCTCAAAGCCTGAAGCCTGAAACGAAAAAAGGCCCCGAAAAGCTAGAGGCTTCGCGCTTCGGATTAGCACCTGGACGTTTCGAGGTTTATGGCTAAATATCCACCATTCCTAGCAAGGTGTAAGGTTGGCCCACCATCACTGCACTTGCGGTCTCGGACTGCCTGCCATCACTCTCTTCTGATGCCTCTTAGTCTTGGCTGATCGTGACCAGCAGTCACGATCATGGGGTCGTATTTCGGTTTAGGATCTGCCCATTGGTCTTCGGGCTTCAGGATTCCATTTTCGCTCACCAATACTTGAGACTCTCCCACTCCCAACCATCCTTGCCGGCTGACGTGCAGGTGCGGTCCGACACAGTTTTGGGCGGCTTGGGTTTTTTCGAGTACTGCCTGCAGGGCTGCTATGACTTTCAAAGACAAAGCCCCAGGTTTGCGTGTGGAGTAGGCCTGAAGGACTAAAGACAGGCTCCTCAACCCAGATTCCCGAGCTCTTCTTTCTGCAAATGAGGCACAATCCTGCGTCTACAAAACCACCTTCCCTTTGGACGCTCCCGCGCTCGCCGCTGTGAAACCTCAAGGCCGCCATCGAAATGGTAACTCCCAAGAGCCAAGACAAGCGAATTCCTCCCACAAGAACTTCAGGCATCAAAACACCAGACTGAGGAAAACCATAATAAAGCTGCCCCGAATAATGTTGCGGCCATGGCATGGTCCGGCTGGAGCAATGGAGGGTGGAACTACGGCTATGGGCAGAATGGCCAGAACAACTATGCTAATCGTGGCTCTGCAGAAAAAATGTGCGCGCACCCATCGTGTGGGCGCCTGGGCAGAAATACTTTGTGGCTTTACTAACCAAGCCCTCTATCGCGCATCGAAGACTTAGCTAACATCTTACGCTTTACAGTCTTTCGACGTGGTGGCATCTTAATCGACATGCCTGCTGCGTCGCTAAGTTCTAATCCATGAAGATCGTGAAGCCTGAAATTACTCTAACATACAGGAGTCTCAGAACTTGGCAATAATTAAGCCTTCGTCGCACTGCTCATTTACAGTTACTGTATACCATACATTTTAACCGGAATGAATGTAACAGTGTGATTAGTGATCCTGGTATTCCAAAACAGAATTTCACTTCTTTGGCCCCTCTTTACACGGGATACTTCCCTGTATTCGAGTATGATGATTCACAATATATAATATTTAGGGACCCTAAGTTTTCTAGAAACGATACGTAAAGATATGCATAACATGACTATAAATATTGTAGAAAGCAAATTCTAATTATTTTCGAAGCTTCCTAAAATTTGAAAAGGAACACCAAGTTCACTTGAATTTGAGAGAACTACCTCATGCATTGATATAACTTGCGCGGCGGTTTCAGAGCTTGGGCGAAAGCAGATCGGAGATTATTAGATCGATTGCTCGTCTCGTCGTAAAAGATAGTTCGTCTCTTATGACAAGTGGTTAGTTCCTGGATATCTGAGCAGTGCAGGAACGAGAAATGAAATCATCGATTATTTGTGATAAATGAAATCATCGATTGTTTGGGATAAGTATCGCTGCTAATTTAGAGCTCGTCTGTACTATTCGATACTAAACTCCTTGATATCTTATTTCTAATTTTAATTTTAA
>CAJNDT010000257.1:15000-259627 GCA_905221615.1 Symbiodinium sp. CCMP2592 | reverse complement strand
CCTGTGCACAGGGAAGACCCCACCCAAGATGCAGCTATACTCAGTTGCAATCAAAACAATGGCGCTTTTTTTGCTCTCAGTTCTGCTCTGCCAGCTTCTTCTTCACGGGGCGGAAGAGAACAACGTTGCCTGCGTGCAATCCACGCAGCTTGCAAACCAGTAGTTGTGGTAGTAGTGGTAGTAGTGTAGTAGTCAGTGGCAAAACAGCATCCGGCCGCAGTCCAGTAGTTCATTGGTGCCAAAGCCATCGAGAGCCCGACCTGGCTCGCAACATTGCATGGGAACACATTGTTGAAAGCATCACTCGGGCACAGACTGTGATGCATCATGCTGGTTCGTCCTTTTCTCTTCAGGTCCTGCAAGCACCAGGGCTGATCAACACAATTGAGAAAAAACAGCACGAGTCCTTCTCATCTTTCGCCGGCTGAACACGGCGAATCCAACGTGGCGTTTGTGTGCTCACCGTTCGAGTTGAACATGCATCAACATCATCTGTAGCCCCCACGTCCACATGACAAAAAGGCGAGTCTTCTTCTGACACTGGCTGGTCTCGCGATTCTGCTTCTTGCTCTTTGGCATTTTCAGCCTTGTTCTTCGTCCATTGTGCCCATCCCGACTTACCAGATCTGCCACTCCGATTGCTGGCGGGTTTTTTGGCAATCTTGGGCTTGTTTCTTAGGTTCTTGGACTTTCTATTGACCTTCCGGCCCATTCTCCACAAACAGTGGACAATGGACAGTGGACAATGGACAGTGGACAATGGACTCGTGTTGTCGTTGTCCGTTCCGCAATGCTGCTGCCCAACAATATCAGTGGACAGTGAGTGGACACTGCACGTTGGATGAACTAGTGCTGTCCGTTCTGCAATGCTACTGCCCTGAATTTGCAGACTCTGCACTACATTGATATTCATGATTATGAAGAACATGATGCTGATGCCACATTCTCTCTCTAAAGCTTGAGCACAGAACACTGCATGCTCCAGAAACTTGTCATATGTTCTGTCCAGAGGCCCCAAATGCAAACATTACCAGAAAAGCAACTGCTTTATGTGAAAGTCGAACATGTAGTAATGTAGTATTACTACAACATCAGCGTGCACACACGTGGCAGCGTCCATGCACACACAGCACTGCGCGCGCACTGCGCGCACACTGCGCGCGCACATAGCGCGCGCATAGCGCGCGCACAGCGCGTGCACTCTTTCACAGAAGCCCGTGCAGCTTCTGCGCGCATGCGCGCGCACAGCGCGCGCACACACGATATATGCGCGCGCGCTTCTGCGTGACAGCGCGCGCGACTGCTGCTGCTGGCAACAGTGGACAGTGGACAGAGTCTGAGCTCGTTGAGGTAGGACCCCAGCACCTGCAGGCCAACACTGTCACTCGCAGTGGTCCACAAACTAGCTTACTATAGGCCCGGAATCCCTCCCCCACAATTAAAAAGGTCGCGAATTAACCGACCCCTCCATCGGTTAATTCGCCTTTCCCCACCTATTTGCCCTCACCCACACCCACTGTACTGTTCACTGTGCACTGTCCACTGTGGTATGATGGCGAAATAGCAGGCTTGCCCAGGTCATTTTTCTCAGACGCAAAGAGCATGTTGAAAACCCCGGCTCTTGCGGCAAGTTGCTGGTGCCAACTGTTAATTTCCTGCCGTCTGGCAAAACTGGAAACTTGCCAGTCTCATGGATGCTTTGTCACCGTCACTCGTCTCAGTGGACAGGTGACAGTGAACAATGGACAGTGTTGTAGTAGGGCAATTATACGGCGTGTGATCCATGGGTAGTAGGGCAATTACGGCGTGTGATCCATGGACATCGCACACAAGCGGTTCAACCGCTGCACGAGCAGTGATACTGCTCAGAAAAACATGAGTCCAGGCGGCAGCGCTCATAGCCATCAAGGTACTGCTCGAAATAGACCATCCCGCACCACACACATATTTCCGTCATCTGCATCAGTTTCACTGATATGCGAACTTCTCCCAGCTCTTCATCAAGCAGCACACTCAATTCCTTCGCCAAGTCTTCAGCAGAAGCGGTCTCAGTCTCGCCCTCGGCGGAAACGGACATGAGCTCCAGGTTCTCGAGCTCCCTTTGAACATCCTCGACCTCGGAGTCGCTCTCCGATGCCGGCGAGAGGATTTCAGTAGGGGCTTCGTCCATGGCGGCGACGACAGTCGACAATGGACAGTGGACGTCCATGGCAGTGTCGACAGTCGACAATGGACAGTGGACAGTGGACTCAGTTCTGGAGCCAAAATTTACAGCGACAGCCTCCGTGGCAGCCAACAACAAAAGTTCATGTGCAGTTCTGGCAGTGCAGCTACTAATTACTACTATTGTCTGTGCTAACAAGCATCATCATGGCAATTCACAATACAAACAAGCAATCAATAGCAGGAGCAGCAGCAGCAGCACCAGCAGCAGCACCCCCTTCAAGGACCTGCACACTCAGGTGCTGAGCACTGTTTTAACCCACCGCAAACCTTCGGCTCATGCCTCTAATTTGTCAGGAGCAGCTTCCAGCGAGCAAATCTCACAAGCAGCGCTTCCAGCTGCTGCACGGAATTTGGAAACTTTGCTTCCTCTGCCTCTTGCTAACAGGGGCCGAACTGGCAGGTGCACTTGGCCGCTTCCACTGTGCCCCAGCTGCCTTCTGCCTCTTGGCATCAGGATCGGAACTGGAAGTTGAACTTGGCCGCTTCCACACTGACTTCGTGCTGGTGTGCTTCTGCACAGGGACAGGCGACAGTGGGACAGTGGACTCTTGGAAGCATGGCATGAGCCTGTGCTGCTCGAACCAGTTGTGCACAATCCAATTTCCCAGCTTCCGGGGGTAGGACTGGCTCTCCTTCAGAAGCTTCCGATCGCCAGTCCTTCCTCCATGCTCATCTTCCTTGACCATGGATTTATGAATCCCGTCACGGCATGTGCAGTTCTGCTGCAAACTCTTCACCCATGTCTCACCAACAAACTTGTAGCGTTTCAGGAACCTCTCGCCTTCGGGAGCATCCACCTGGAAATGGCACCTGGCACAGGTGGCGGAACAATGGTGGAAAACGCTGAGGACCTTGGCGAGGGGCTTGTACCTGAACATGATGCTGCCCGCTGGCTGTTCAATGACAGGGTGGACCCCACGCAACATTGCGAGGGCATACAGAAAAGCTGCAATGCTGGCCATGCGATTGCCTTCCTTCACAGGCGGGTACGCAGTGTTACCTGCTGGGCGGTTGACAGTACGTTGGCATTTCACAGAGTTCATGAACACAAAGCTGCTGCAGACGGGCGCCATCCACAGCAGGCCACCTTCGTCGATCTGCAAGACCGCCTTCAACGCATTCTGAAAGCCACGTTTGGTCAAGATGTTCTCTGTGTCATCCGACGCGTCATCATCGGTCCCTCCCTGGATCCGGTCCTTGTCCATGGCGAGCTGTCGATAGCCAGCCTTCTCGGCAGCCATTGCAACGGACGCCACGCCGCACCACAGCTCCACAACAGCCAGTGGACGAGCGACAGTGGACAGTGAAGACCGAAGAGCCATACCCAAAGTGATGCCGAACACTTGCATGTTGACCAAAGCGGCGGGGACTGCCATGGCAAGGCTTGCAGCACTAAATGCAGGCTGGAAGAACCCCAAGACTGCGAAACTCATGAGGTTGGCTGAAGACAAAAGCACTTGATAGCTGGCTAACACTTTCACTCACAGGCACCTGAGAAAGAGATCATTTTAGCGCAGCTTGACACACCCCTCAAGCCTGCAGCCGCACTGGCAATGATCATGAGCACTGCCAGGACTGACTGCAATAACCCGGACAGTGCACAGTGGACAGCTGACAGTGACACCAACGGCAGGCATCACTCATCACGCTGCACAAGGCACGCAAACCCCATAAAAATGATAAACACTCAGTCCATGATGCTTTTGCAAAAAGACTGTGAAGCTTGAGTGAAACGCTCCATGGCTGAGCCCTCGACGTCACCCATGGCCTTCTGCATGTGTCGCCAGTAGGACTCCTGGGACAAAGTCACCTTCTTCTTGCCTTTCTTTGTGCCCTGCTCGGAAAGAGCCTTCCGGATGCGATGGTAGTCCGCTTTCATCTCGTTGTAGATCTCGAGCTTCGCTACGCTAATCGGGGGACGACGTCCTGCGAACGTGTCTTTGCTGCCTCTTGGTGCCCTCTTCTGGGAGTCAGGGCCACGCTTCTTCTCAGGAGCTGTGTGTGCACCTTTAGGCTTCATAGCGTTGCGAATGTTCAGTGCATGCGAAGTCGTCGGTTTTGGCGACTCCTGTGTGTGGAGGGGCGGGCTGCTGCCACCTGACTCAGAAAACTCTGCCGGCTGGCTGCTCCCTCCGCCAGTGCCCACTGGAGCCATCTGCACGAGCTTCTCCGCCTTCACCTCGGCATCTGCCGCCTTGCAAGCCTCGTCGACTGCAAGATCTTCCTCCATGTCGCGGAAAGCGTTCAAGAAGGAAGCCATGGCGACAGACGACAGGGAACAGTGGACAAAGGGCACTTGCTTGACACTCAAGCTCAAAAGAGGGTTGGCAACGTGCAGCAGCAGCAGCAGCAAGCGACACAAAAATCACCCACGACAAACTCACATGCAACAAGGCTGGAAGAGTTTTCCGTGCTGCGAAACAAAACTCGCTGGTCAGATGTGAGACAGACGACAGTGCACAGTGGACAGTGCACTTGCTTCACGTGCTTGGCTCACACAGCAAGAAGCATTTGCCCTTCAGAATGCGCTTTGGCTTGACCAGCATCCAGCATGGCTTGTTCGGAAAGATGCCCTTCTGTTGCTGAGAATCCTCATAGTTCAATACCATGCACAACCGCATGGTGCCATTCTTGCTCTCACCTTTCTCCCAGTCCACTGCCTTAAAAGGCAGCAAACTGCCACAGTTGGCGAGGTCCGCCACTGTGCGGCCTGGCAACTTCTTGGGCTCAAAGGCGCAGCCTTCAACCTGCTTCACTGAGACTCCATCTGGCTCCTCACCTGACAGTTCATGACAAGCCACATCGAACGTGACGACATTGTGCTCGGCGAGGTAGTCCATGAACTTCCGCAAGGTCGCCTTGCTCTTCTGGAAAGGTGGGTCCCAGCTCGAAGGGTGACCCCAAATTGCCTCATGGTCTGCTGAGTCCATTGTCCAATGGTAAAGCAATGCCTTGCGATCTGTGGCCTTCTGAATCTCCGCATCACCGGTGTGGTACTCGCCGAAGGTCTGGAACAAAGCCTTCTTTGCAGACACAATGCCATCCTCCAAGGCATGAATGTACAGATGGCCCTTGGACGTGAAGATCAAGCGGAACAGTTCTGGCTGGTTGCTGTGCACAGTTGTCAATGCACCTTGCTTTTTGCCAAGGGCTTCAATGGACTCCACAACACAATCATCAGGGAAACTCTCGCCATCTTCCTCTGTGTCTGCAGCTTCTGCAGGTCGCTTGCGTCCATCAGCCTTGTATGGGCAACCTGAGGAGTTAAATGCCTTGTTGTGCTTCTCAATCAAAGCGTCAAACTCCTTCTTCAAGCGAGCGAACTTGGGCGACCACTCATACAACGAAGTCTGCCGCATTGCCAAGTTCCCGTCCGCTGATGGAAAAGTCAAGTGGTAAAGGCTTGGGTCAGTGGTCGGCTTGGCGGCTTCAGGCTGATACTCTTTCAGGGTGAAACCATGGAGGCACAGAAGCTTCTGCCTCACCAGCCGCTCCATGCCTCGATGGACGACCCCAGAAAGCCACGCTGCATTCTTCACGCGGATGTCAGAATCCTGATCACCACGAGCCCAGCAGCAGGTCACCACCATCTCCTGCGGTTCTTTTGGCCTTGCACGAGCTGAACCTTGGACAGCGGACAGAAGGACAGAGTCATCATATGGCAGCAAGTCCACGAACACCGCCCCATGCTGCTGAGTAAGGTTCATCCCCTTCCACAGCGTCTCTTTGAGTTTGTCCATGAGGTCAAGACCAGCGATGTGCTGCTTGTGCAGCTGTGCCTTTGCCAAATTTTCTACAGAAATGGCAGTCTGACCTTGAACTGGCACCACATACTCGTTGTTGGGCTTCATTTTGATGCCAGTCACCGCCCTGCGGTGCCAGAGCTGGCTGCCTTGGAACAAACTCACAAGATCACCAGTCTCGGCGTTGACATGGTCACTCAAGCAAATGAGGAACGGGTGCACACAAGACCTCGTGCGCGAGTTGATGCTGTCTGAACTGAACACGAACTGTCCACGGCGCACTTTGAGGCCATATGCATCCTGTCTCATAAAGGATTCTGCCTCATCTTGCACTTTCTGAATCTCAACCTCGTCATACGTGTGCCCATGACCAGCCACATTCGGGGCAATGACGATGCCAACTGTTCTCTCTGGGCAGTGGGCGCATGCATCAGCGACCAGCCGAGTTGCTTCTTTCAATGCTCGCATGGCACTGGAGCCAGGGGCAGTCAAATTGACAATGTAGACAGTGAACAGGCTGACAGTGGACAGGACTTGCTTTTCCCTCCAAGCACTAGCGCAAGTGCTTACGAAGGGTGCCACACTGTCACCAGTCGCAAGGTACTTGACAGGGAACTGGACATCAGCCTGGGCCTCAATGGCGTCTGCCAACTGCTTGTCCTGAGAACGGAGGAAGTCCACCTTGCCAACTCTCTGGGAAGAGGTGTGATCGGCCAGAGCAGAAACGTACTTAGTCCACATGGATGTGTCCTTGTCAAGCTTCGCAGTGAAGAGTCGCAAGGCTGCCTGCTGGATTGGAAGGGAATGCAAGCAACATAAATCAAGAACAACATCAACTACATGTCCGCCCATCAACCGAAAACATACATTACACTAGGCATCCAAATCACCAGCTGCAACATGCATCGAGAACACTATCAACTACAAAACCCACCTATCAGCCATAATTGTTCATCACACCCTAGATTTCAACCAAAACCTGAAAAATGCATCTGTATGAACATCAACTACAAAGCAGTGTCCAGCTGTCAACCATGATTACTCACTACACTACACCATAGCTCCAATCGGAAGCTGTAACATGCATCAACAAAAAATCATGAACCACGGCTATCAACCGTGATTGTGCATTACACCCTAGATCCCACCAACAGCCACAAGATGCATCAATAGTCACGTGAACTACAAAAGCAGGCCCCCCCCCATGAAGAATGACAATACTGGATCCTGATCAAAAGTTGCACCTCCAACCATACACTGGACACAGAACCCACCCCAGAACCCCAAACTCAAAATATTGTTTAACCCAACTGCCTTCTCCTGCTCCAGCTCTGCTGCTTCCTGTGCTGCTTCCAGCTCCACATTCTCCTTGACAATGGGAGCCTCCTTTCCAAGGAACGTGTAGATGAAGCGGAAGTCTGCCAACTTCAGAGTTGGGTTCATGGCCTTGCAACGATCCACGAGCTCACGATCAAGGCCTCCACGGAGAAAGCTCTTCTCAAGCTGGTCGAAGTCAGGGGCAGACATCTCCTTCTGCATGGCTGGCTTGAAGTGCACCCAAAGACACGCCTGCTGGTACGCAATCACAGGGTCGTTCACTCGGAAGCGACCAGCTTGGAAACGGAGGTTTGGCTTCTTTTTCATGCGCAGCGCATCCTTCAAGCTCTTGACAAACACCCCGATGAGCAGCAACAGGAAGCACTCGTTCTTCTCCGGGCCCGCCTTGAGGATCTCCTTCCAGACGCCGGCCGCCTCCGGCGGCACCTCAGAGCTGAAGGTAGAAGATCGACCGAAGAACTTCATCGGCACGGCCGATTCGGCATTCTTGTAGTTTTGCCAGTGATACTTCAGCACTTCCACGAACTTGGGCGTCTGATGTGGCAGCATGCAAATGACGCGAGCTTCAAGCTCTGAAATGTTTTGGCTTTGGACACTTGTGAGGCTGTTGTACTGTTTGATTTTCACTGGTAGCCCGTGAGCGACGTCCATCCCCGATTTTGCAAGACTTTCCGCTAGCATGGTGTAAATCTGAATCGGATCAGGGCGTGCACTTT
Organism: Symbiodinium sp. CCMP2592; assembly: GCA_905221615.1. Taxonomy (NCBI): domain Eukaryota; class Dinophyceae; order Suessiales; family Symbiodiniaceae; genus Symbiodinium; species Symbiodinium sp. CCMP2592. The sequence goes on along the minus strand of CAJNDT010000257.1, from coordinate 251,604 downwards.
CGCTCACCTGGAATTTCGCTGCAAGACTTCGATACCTCTGCATGTCCTCCGTGGGAGCTGGGTTGTTGGTAAACTTGACAGCAAACAGTGAACAGAGGACAGGGAACAGGGCCTGCAGCTCTTCATTGGTGAAGTCCATGACTGCCACCAGAATCATCTTGATGGCCAGGGACCTGCCATAGCCAACACTGAACTTCACAGAAAAATCTTCAATGGGGCTTCCAGCTGGAGCAGAAAACAGCACATCCAAAGGGTTCTGGACACTGTTGTAAGTGTTCTCCAGGATGCTGAATGCTATCTCCAAGATGTTCACCATGTTGGACCGCCCCTTGAGCGAACTCCCATCTTGGTGGCCAAGTTGCCAAATGAACAACCATCCCTCATTGCCAGCCTGCTGCGGCCCTGGTGGTGCTGGAACTGTATCCACCGTGGCATTGTGCACCCAAGTAGGGTCAACCAGCCTGGTTCTCTGATACAGCCCTTCCAAGCAGTTCTTCAGCAGGTCCGGCTCCGGGTACTTCGTCTGGATGAAATCAATCACATGCCCGCAATCAAAGCTCTCTGGGTCCAAGGAGCCACCGACAGCTGTCAAGATGCTCTTCTTCACCTTCTCCACAACTGCCTTGGACTCGGCAGTTTCCACCCAACTTGCGTGGGCCATGCTAGCCACGACAGGGACAGGGGGACAGTGAACAGTCGACAGTGAACCGTCGACAGCTGCGGAGAACAGGTCAACATCAACTTCTGACTCTGCAAGGAATGCACGAAAACACAACAGCACAATTGAACTGCTCATGAGCCATTTGTCACTCCTCTCTGTTCCGGCGGGGCAACCGATGAAACGTCGTCAGCAGCTGCCAGGAAGTGTCAGGCAAATGCTCATAGTACATGTTCCTTGTCAATGGCACTTCAGCTCGCTCTGGTGCCGCTGCAGCTAACCACTTCAGCGGGGGTGGGTCCTCATCTACCCCAGCAACGCGGCCCGCTTGGAGACGTTCACAACGTTCACGCAATAGTGGAACCTGGGCATTCAAGGGCATGGCAAATCAACATAAGCCCTCGGAAAAAAATGGATTTAAGACAAAGCCAATGCATTTCAGAGCTGAGCAACAGCACGTAGAAAATCATGCGGCAGGGACTCAAGTGTGTCAGCCAAGTTCTCCAGTTTCTTGAGTAACTTCTCATTGTCGGCCCCTTCTGCGAGAATCTTGAAGTCACAGGGAACAGGCGACAGTGAACAGTCTTCCACTCTCCTTCGCGGGAGGGCCAGGACAGGAGCATGAAAAGAAGTTGCATGCATGCGTCCTTTCGTGAGAGCGAACACATCATGGTCATGCTCTTCCACACCACGCCGGCTGGGAGGCAGCTGCTCCAGTTCTCTGGGCGTCAAGTGACAGCGGCATTTGTAAACAAATGAGTGGGCCGCCAGCCTTCCAGCCCTGGAAACAAAGCAGTTGCGAAGCGTCACTTTGAGTTGCCCAAGCCAGGTGTCAAAGTCCCTGATGTGCACCACTTGCTCCACATACAGCGCCTCCCCCTTTCCAGACACAAACCCTTCCATCTTTTCCTTCAAAAGGGCCACCAACTCATCTGGCACCTCAAACCGGCAAGGACGGAGGACAGTGGACAGGATCAAGGAAAAGAAGTGATCCACATCTTCATGGGTGTGTCCCACTGTCAGAAAGTTAAAGGTGCACGTCAAAAACTTGCCCTCTGAAACCAAATGGGCGAGGAACAATGACACCAGCGAGTTTTTGTTCTGGGCCGTGGTGTTGTCCGCCTGGACGACAAGGTGTCGCGGGAATGCCCGGCCCGTCTTCTCAGCAATCTCTGCCACATTGTCCAGGCTGCGGGCAATCAACTCACAAAAAGATGCTGCCCCATGGTGCAAAGCTTCATCTGCAATGAAAACATTGGTGCACCAGCCATGACAGAGAACAGCAGACAGTATGACTCGTGGCCTCTGCAGGTTTTCCAATGAATGCGGCTTGCGTGCAAACTTGTACTGAGGCCACGCTGTCTTGACTTGATCCATGGAATCTATGATGATGGTCAGGACGTCCAACGACGCCCGTGATGCCCACCGCAGGCTCCAGTAGATGAGGCGATCATGGTATTGGGCACGAAGATGTTCACGCCAGTCTCGTGCAAGTGCCATCTTCTCCTTGGTGCTGCCCTTCTTTCCTTACTTGTGCTCACAAACAACATGGGCACAAAGGAACTGAAATCTCAAAGAAAGTGCAATGCTCAGCTAAGCCTCCATGTAACTTCTCACGGAGACAGTGGCATGTGTTGCACTCTTTGTGCTGCGAAACCTTTCGGAACTTCAGCACAGACGACCACTTGTCCCACCATACTCTCCAGAATGTCGACCATGACGGCGTTTGAATTGCCTGGTTATGGCCAGCCATTCCTTGCACGGCTTCACACCAGGCCTGAAACTGCCAAAACAAAGTCATGAGCTTGCCTGGTGGCAAATGCCGGACTGGAACAGTGGACAGATCGACAGTGGACAGTGCCATGATGTTTTGAACAATGGCTGCTTCAGGTGTCCACGAGAAGATCTCTGACTCAGTGGATATTTGCCGCATGTATACAGGAGCATCGCAGTCTTGCTCACCCGTGCTTGCAGAGATATTGTCATCCACATGCTGCACTTGCAAAGTTTCAGGCAAATCCTCTGCACTTTGGTGGTAGAGCTCCAAAAAAAACATGCATGTCAAATTCCGCTGCAAGGGAGGCCTTGTAGCCACTGGCTCACAATTGTTGATTTTGCGGCGCTGATCAATTACCCCCTGCAGCTTCTTTGCCATGGCCTTGTTTCCAACACCCAGCAGGGAGCACAAACCTGGCAAACACACTTGATGCCCTGCCAAATACCAGGTTGTGCGGTGAGCCAGCTGCTCTCCATCAGAGTCATCCAGGCAATGATTCTCAGCACTGCTCTCCCATTGTGCATTCAAGAAGTGGTGCTGGGACTCATCTGACATTGAGTGCCACAATTGGCAAACCTCCAGAATCTTTGCTGGTTTGAAGACGCCATAGCAATTGCTCTTACAACTGCAAGCCCCCAGCAACACTCTGGCAATTCGCTCTGGATCCAGTGCCTTCTTCTTGTACTCTGTCATGACACGCTCCTCCTCGTCCATTGTAGCCACCAATGACAGCATGGGGACATCCAAGGAGACATGATGCCGAACAGTTTTGCCAGCTTTCTGAGTTACTGGCCTCGCATCCTGTGACACGTTAATGTCTGGCTTTTTCCAAGAAGGGGAAGAAGAGGAACAGGAAACAGTGGACAGCAAACTGTAACTGTCAGCTCCGCACTGCTTCCAGTCAGTAGTTTTCCTCTTCTTTAAAGGACCAGGCTCAGGCTCTGCCACTTCCCCCGCAGCAGGCTTCTTCCATCCCAACACAAGCTCAGCTCCTGCATGAAGCTGCTTCCAGGTTGACTTGTCATTGTAGTCGTCTTGCCATTGAACACATGGCTTCTTCCACGACATTTGCAGCAAAATTTGAGCCAAAGCTTTGCCAGCACCTGAATCAGCAGCCGGACAACAAATGACAAATGTCATTAGCAGGGCTCACAAATGACAAAAGTCATTAATTTGGCTGGCTCCTAAGGTAGTACTAGGAGCCGGCGGAGCAAATGACAAAAGTCATTATAAAGTCATTATCTCCTCTCAGAGGCCGGGGCTGACTGCCTTCATATTCATTCTGGGGCCTGGCTTCTAGGGGGTGGCTAGGAGCCGGCCGCATGGGGGATTATAATGACAAGCCGGGCCCCAGAAAGTATGTGAAGGGTCGCCCACCTGGCTTGTCATTATAATCTCCCATGCGGCTGGCTTCTAGGGGCTAGGTAGGGGCCGGGCCCAGATTTGGATGTGAAGGTTCTCCGGCCTGGCTGCTGGTAACCAAAACAGCCGCCAGCGGTTCTCCAGCCTGGCTGCTGATAGCCAAAAACACAGGTGTGCACATGTCTGGGTGGGTGGGGCACGAGGCCGAGCAGCAGGCAGGATGATGGCCTCAGAAGAAAAGCAAACCTAGAATGATGTGTTAGCAGGCCTCCCAAGTTTCTCGTGCCGACATGCCAGTGCAATTGCAATTTGACCCCCCAGCCTGGGTCTGCACAACACACATTTCTAGGCACACTTGCCTCTACACCCGGCCAACGGTGTATACAGAGTCCTGAAGTTGAGTTGTGTCCGTGCTTGGGAGACTCAAGCAACGCTTCCTTAAATCTCCCCAGCACAGACACCACATAACTTGCTGGGTAGGAGCACTGCTTGGTAAAGGCAAGTTTTCGATGTCTGCAGCTCAGAAGTAGGTGTTGTCATAGTAGAAGCTATTTGTAGAAGTCGTCGTCCTAGTAGTAGTAGGAGTAGTAGTAGTAGTAGTAGTAGTAGTAGTAGTAGTAGTAGTAGTAGTAGTAGTAGTAGTAGTAGCTGTTGTTGTTGTTGTTGTAGCAGTGTATGTCCACACACACATACCCCTTAGTTAGCCACCACTCCACAAAAATCACACTTGGGTTAGGACAGTTAATTAGGGTGTCAGTTCACGGCGGGTGCACCCAACTCCGCCTTTGGCGCCACTCCACCGAGGCAGAGCAGCAGGCAGGATGACAGCCTCACAAGAACAGCAAACCCAGAATGACGTGGGCAATAAAAAAGCTCACTGGAGTGAATTGTAGCAGGCCTCCCAACTTTCTCGTGCCGACATGCCAGTGCAATTGCAATTTGACCCCCCAGCCTGGGTCTGCACAACACACATTTCTAGGCACGCTTGCCTCTACACCCGGCCAACGGTGTATACAGAGTCCTGAAGTTGAGTTGTGTCCGCACTGTGGAAAACTGCGGCAATGCCGAAATCTCCACAGTGCGGACACCACATAACTTGCTGGGTAGGAGCTCTGCTTGGTAAAGGCAAGTTTTCGATGTCTGTATCTCAGAAGTAGAGAAGCAGTTCTGATGGAAGTTGTAGCAAGTCATAGTTGCAGTAGTAGTAGTAGTAGTAGTAGTAGTAGTAGTAGTAGTAGTAGCAGCAGCAGGAGTAGTAGTAGTAGTAGTAGTAGTAGTAGTAGTAGTAGTAGTAGTACTAGTGTTAGTAGTAGTAGTTGTTGTTGTAGTAGCAGTTGTAGTAGTCGTGGTCGTAGTAGCAGTAGCCGCAGCAGCAGCAGCAGTAGCAGAAGCAGTAGCAATTGTTGTCGTAGAAGTAGCAGTAGCAGTAGTAGTAGTAGTAGTAGTAGTAGTAGTAGTAGTAGTAGTAGTAGTAGTAGGAGTAGTAGCCGTTGTAGTAGTCGCAGTCTATGTGCATATATATATATATATACATATACATATATCCACACACATACCCCTTAAATGGCTGCCACTCCACAAAGATCACATGGGTTAGGGTGTCAGTTGATGGAGAGTTGAAGGTTTTTGGTGCTGGGTTTTCAGTAGTAGAAGTAGGAGGGGTCCGAGGAGCAAGGACCAGGACAGGCATATATGTATCCCATGTAACCCAATTTGGCCTTCAGCACCCAACTCCACGTTTGGCACCACTCCGTCGAGGCAGAGCAGCAGGCAGGATGACAGCCTCACAAGAACAGCAAACCCAGAATGACGTGGGCAAAAAAGCTCACTGGAGTGAATTGTAGCAGGCCTCCCAACTTTCTCGTGCCGACATGCCAGTGCAATTGCAATTTGACCCCCCAGCCTGGGTCTGCACAACACACATTTCTAGGCACGCTTGCCTCTACACCCGGCCAACGGTGTATACAGAGTCCTGAAGTTGAGTTGTGTCCGCACTGTGGAAAACTGCGGCAATGCCGAAATCTCCACAGTGCGGACACCACATAACTTGCTGGGTAGGAGCTCTGCTTGGTAAAGGCAAGTTTTCGATGTCTGTATCTCAGAAGTAGAGAAGCAGTTCTGATGGAAGTTGTAGCAAGTCATAGTTGCAGTAGTAGTAGTAGTAGTAGGAGGAGGAGGAGGAGGAGGAGGAGGAGGAAGAAGACGAGGAAATGTCCACTGCTGCTTTTGGGCGATGGGGCTCGCAAGTTTGGGGTTAATGTTTGGGTCTTGGGGTAGGGCTCTATCCAGGGTTGCAGTCCGTGATCAAGGCAAGTGCAACAGCTTTTTGCAGCAGAAAAGCGATGGAAAAGTCTTTGTGAATGGCAGCTAGTATGTCCAGAGCTCATCGTATGGATGCTTTCATACTGCAAACACTGTCCACAGTCCCACTGTTAGTAACAGTGTGACTGTGGACAGTGAACAGTGGCTGGCATTCACACATGTTTCAGCTGTCCCCGCTTTTCAGGGATACATAGCACAGAAAACAAATGCCAGCAGCAGGGCTGGAATTCCGGGCAGCAAAGATGGCCATGCTGTGATGCATCAAAGCTGCTATTAGGGCAGCACTATACAAGTCCATCAGTCATCATTTGGATACATTTCTCCCAGTAACATGCACTGCTGGGAGGTCTCAATCATGTATGTGACTGTGGACAGTGGACAGTGGACTGCTATTCCAGCTGACACAGAGAGCAATCACTCGTGGAAATTCGCGACCTGCTCCGGCTTCTTGGCTGGCCTGAATGCCACGCATGTGTGGCCTCATGCTCGAAGACTGACCACTGTCGGCGCCGCTCTCCTCTGAGGGCAATTCCTGCATGTTTCTGCACTGTTGCCCAATTGCCAGCATTGAGGACTTTGCGGAGCGAGCCCACACGGGCTCCCAAACACCTGTTGTTGAGGGCTGGCTGTGTTTCTCGCATTTCCAAACGGTACAGGCTCAGCAGCCGTTCCCTAGCCTCTGATAGCTCTGGTCCCTCCTCCAGCCAGAGGCTGGTCTCAGACCAATAACCGGCTTCTCTCTCAGGGCCATTGTCAGCACTGACAGCCCCTTCTCCATCACTGCTGTCCTCCGAAGACTCGGTGTCACTGCTTGAACTGGAAGCAGCGAAACACCCACTGGCCATATGCGGGCCAGCGACACGCATGGGAACCCTATCTCCATTCTCATCTGTCTGAACTTTGATCGGCCAGCGATAGCGAGGCGGAGGGTTGGAGGAGGTTTCACTGTCACTGTCAGCAGGTGTATCAGCTGGGACAGGACGACAGTGGACAGGAGGACAGTGGACAGTGCCGGGAGGTTGGTTGACCGCCAAGGGCGGCGGCGGCCCCTTTGGCATCAGCTCCTCCTTCGTTGGCGGTCCACTCTGCACCTCATCCCTTGGTGTACGTTCCGTGGCTGCTTCAGCAGCATCCATTGCATCTTCATAGCTCCCGGCGAGCAGATCTTCCAAGCTGTCGCCGCTGCCATGAGAATCGCCCCTCAAACTCATCGTCTAATGATTCTAATGTCACCGAAAGACACAAACAGAAGTGCAAGAAAACCCTGAAGAAAATAACAGCTACAACCAGAAGATTTCCCAAACTGTCCACTGCGAGCCGTAGGGGCTTCCAAGAGGAAAAAACTTCGTCATTGTCGTCATCATCATCATCAGCAGCAGCACCATGTCTTCCATTGAAATCAGCATCTTCAACAAATCTTCGCCAGGCCTGCTCCAAGGTGTCAGCCAGCGTGCCATGCGCCAACGCAAAGCCAAACCTGCCAGCCAAGCAACACACCGGATGACTTCAAGGCACTGCTCAGAAAGACTGCACAGCAGAAGAGAAGGGGACAAGTTAAAGGCACTGCTCAGAAGGCTGGCAGAAGCACCTTTTCTTTCTCTCTTTCTTTGTTCTGCAGTGCGTGTGAATGGCAGCCCTGTCGTTGTGTCCACTGCACTGCTCCAATGACGCATCAGCGACCCTTAAGGCTAGCTTATCATTTGCAGTGAGGGCTCTGGACAATGAACAGTTGACAGTGAACAGTGGACACTGGACATGGACAGCGGCTGCCGTTCAGAAATGTCCGGGCTGTTGCCTGTCATCATCAGATAACAGCCCAGAAAGATGCCAGCAATGTAAGTGCTGGTATTCCGAGCTGTCGATTAAGAGCTGCTTCACCAGGCTCCGGCCGCTCCGGAGCGACGGGGAATCAGCTCGAATTGCCCCCTCTCCTCGGTCCAGTACCACCTCAGATGGAATGCATTGGCAAGGTTCGATGGAGCTGGACAAGTACACAATTGCAGCCTTGCTGCCCATTGCCATAGCTCCAGATCCAGCCCTTCCACGAGTTGGGCTCCCCAGTTCTTGTCCAGTGCGGCTGGGTGCGAGTGACACTCTTGTTGAAGGCCTCCAAATCAAAGGAACAACAAATAGATTTTTTTACTATGGCCAAACACATCGAATCGTCAATGCCCCTGCCTGCCGCTTGAGCATGTCAGTAAGGGAGTCTGGGTACGTCAGGCATCGCCACATATGGAGCTTCGGGGCAGAAAACTGTGGCGTGGTCGGCGGCCTCTGCAAGAACAAGAAGTGGGCGAAATATTGATCCGCCTCCCTGGAGAACAAGCCAGAGCGAATCGTCCACGTGCTGATCTGCAGAAACTGAATCGGCACCGGCTTCACGTCATAGACGACGAAGGTGCCCTGGCAGGCAGGTCACTGCGACCCGGCCTCTAATCTATTGAAAACCCTCTGGAAGCCTCCATGGTCTCGCCCATGACCTTGTAGCACTCCAGGTTGTTCGTCTCGCCCATGAGAAACACCCCGAAGAATTGGCCCAAGCTTTGCAGCCAGACGGACATTGTCTGATCCTGGAGACAAGGGGAACATCGCACAGTGGACAGTGGGCTTTGTTATCTTAGAGCTGTCCTGCAAGCTGAAGAACTGGGCAATGTTGTTTGGCAGCTGGCCTTCCATCAGGAACTCATACACGTTGTGCTCCATCTGGCCTGCCGGGGCATATGGAGAAGGCAACCGTGTTTGGATGAAGCTGAAAGGCCTTCGTCCAGGATGTGCAACACGGTCTGGGCTGGAAGGTTGTGGGGCTCGACGACGCCGGCCAGTGCCTTTCGCCGTGCCACGAGGTTCATGGCCCGGGCACCGAGGACGGCGGCGCCCGCCAATGAGGCCTCAGTCAGTTGGACTCTTGCCAGACAAGGGGAACATTGCACAGTGGACAGTGGCAAACACGACTGTGACTTGGATGTTTGAAGCCTTGCCTGGCGGACGTCCTGTTCGACGTGGTGCCACTCGCCAAGGGCCACGAGCATTTTTTTGGCCCCCTTCGTCGCATCCGTCAGGTGGGCATGCCAGGGGTAAAGCCCGAACTCAATCCCGTGCCGACGCGGCATCAAGTACGAGATGGTTTCGTCCCTGGAACCCAGGGACTGCTCGTACACAAAGATCTGGTCGCCCATCATCTTCGCATGCCCCAACAGGGGGCCGTGCAACAGGATGCCCTGGCAAAATGGCTGCATGCATGCCGCACGAAGGTCCTTGAATCCAGCCTTCGCCCCCAGCTGGAAGAATCTCAGCAGCCCGATGAGCAGCATGCGGCGGTCCTTGCCGAACAACTGACAATGGGGAACCGCAACTCTTGTCTTGGCTGAGAATACTGCACAATGCTAGCACTGCCTCATCAACGTCGCCGACCGCCTGCAGCTTGTCGATGACGTTCTGGAGGGACTCGGCGCACTTGCGGGCCTCGTTCATGTCATCTGACGTGAAGAATGGCCGGTCCTGCAGCTGAACCAACCAACGGCCAACTGCAACTTTGAACAAACGAGGCTGTCCTCCGAATTGAACCTGGACGTCACCGGGAACTGCAAGTTGGTCGGGTCGAATCCGACGAGGCCCAGATGAGATTCTCGGTGGGGTCAGCCCCGACTTCGATGCCCGGGAGCGTTCCGTTCGTGCTGTCCTCGCACATTGCCAGCTGTCGTGCCCAGGGTAGGCTGACCAGCTGACCCAGGGAGGTTTGCGACCTGCCCCGGAAGACCTGCAACATGTGGTCCAACACAGACACACACACACAGACAGACAGAGTAAACTGATACGCAAAGTCTCACACAGCTGGCCTCATTCAAAGTCCTCTGGCTCTGTGTCACGATGGCCTTGCTGTCACTGCTCTTCCCTTTCCTGCTGTCCTGCTCTGCAAGGTCAACACAGTGAACAGTGGACGGGGGACTGGTGGACAGTGAACTGGATGCCGCAGCTGGTGCCAAGGATTTGGCAGGAGAACTCGGGCACTCTAGCACCTCCTCCACCACACATCCTGGCTGTCTTGGCTCCTCTGGCTCACTGACAGATCCCTTGTCCACCTTGGGCTCCTCCTGCCCAGATTCCTCCTTGGGCTGCTTCTTCTCTCCCCCACCCACATTGGGCTGCTCCACAGTGGGCTGCTCCACTGCCCCACTCTCATCATGGGAGACCCCAGCTGCGGCAACTGCTGAATCAGATGCTTCGGGGTCCTGGTGCTTCGCCTTCGATTCCTGAGATGCATTGGCACACTTGCTGGCACGAAGTTTTGTGTGATCTAAACACTGGCGCTAGAAATTTGCATACAGGTGACATTCTTGTCAATGCTCCGCTTGACACTGGTCGCCCTCTGCTGCTCCTGCTTCTTCTTCATCTCCTTCATCTCCTGGAGCTGCTTCCTGGCCTTCATCACCTGAGTCTCCTGAGGGGCAGAAACCCTCGAAACCCTAAACCCTCAACCCCAAACCCGAGGCCAGCCTCCTTCCAGGCTTCGAACAACGGCCTCACCTGAGCACCAAGGACACTGGCTACTAGTAACTAGTAGCGATGCAAAACAAGAACTGGCAGAATTCGGAATGCTGGCGAGGCTCCTCGTAGCTCGGGCCTTGGCAATAGAGGACAGGCGACGGTGGACAGTGGACAGGGGGCGTCGCACTGGCGGAAGCCGAATCATCGGTCGACCCGGGCCCGGTCGCAGCGGACCTCTTCTTGCCCGGTCTGGCCTTTGACTTGGCTCGGCCCCTGCCACCTTGGGAGACTTGGGCTCGGCCCCTGCCACTTGGGAGACTTCGTTGCCGTCTCCGATTCCATCGACCCAGAACTTGCTGGCGCCGACTCCGTCTTCTCTGTTGGCGTGGCGGGCTCTGCAGGCTCTGCAGGCTCTTTCGGCTTGGCCGAGAGCTGAAGCACGGGCTTCGGGGCCTCCTCCTCCTCCGTGTCGGCTTCTGACGTCGGCGACAAAATGGATCGCCGAAGCTGCTGCCGTGCTTCTGTCACCGTCCCGTCATCAGGGACCCCCGCAGGCACCACGGCAGGCGTAGCGTCCTTCTTGTCGCCCTTCGTCTTCTCCGCTTCTTCATAAACATCTTGGAAATTGACTTCCTGCAGCACAGGCTGGGGTCTGGGCTATTTAAAGCAGTGCATTCAATACTCAGCTCAAACAGAGAAGTGCCCTTGCCTTGCCTCAAAGCCGTCAGTCGAAATCGTGGATCCAGCCGCCGAACCCGTGTCAGCCATTGCTTCAGGCACACAACAAAATATGTACAGTCAACAAGGGACAGTGGGAACAGGGCACAGTGGTCTTGTCGAATTTAAACACCGGCGGCAAGGTAGCACTGCAAAGTTCATCTGAATCTGTGTGAACATGCAGCAAAGCAGGCAGACAGTGCAAGCTGATGCATGCATTTTGGGGGTTTAGGGATGACACTTTACCCGGCCTTGCCGTGGAGCCAATGCCGCGGCGCCGCTGCTGCAGGCGAGGACAGTGAACAGTCAACAGTGGACAGCTGAACAGTGAACAGTGGACAGCAGCTTGGCTTTCGGACCTGCCAGGGGAGCATTCATGTGATGTTGCATAGTTATTGTAGGGCTCGGGTCTGAAGGCAAATGGTTTTCACAGTGAACAGCGAACAGTGTGACATCATCCCTCCAAGTGCAACGCAACAGAAGCTCCTGGCTCAAGGCAACATTAGAGTATCCAGTAGTAGTGTTCACCAGACCCCATGGCACCCAGAAAAAGACTAACCAGTTCACTGTCCTGCAGTTCACTGTCCACTGTGCCAGACGCAAAGGGCAAGTTGCAGAAAAGAAGGTCGAAGACACAGTCCACTGTGCAAGAAGCCAAGCGCAAGCCATGGAACAAAGGTAAAAAGCTGTCGAAGACAGACCTCCAGCATTTGTTCGTTCCCAGGGAAGACCTTTTGCTGTTCCTGGCAGTGAGCCTTTACTTTGCCGGGCCACGGTATGTCATGGCATTATGGATCACGATGGTTACCTCCCGTCGAATTTCTGAGGCATTGCAACTTCGAGGTTCGGATGTTTTCCTGGATGGAGGGCACATGCAAGATGCTCCTCACATCTTGTTCCAAAAGCGGGAAGACAACAAAGACTTCCAAGGAATGGGCAAACTTGGGGCTGACTGCATCGCTGCTCGTCTTGCTCCTGATGTTGTCAGCACACTCAGGGAGGTGATGGACAAAGGTGTGCAGAGATGTGTGCTGCCCCCACTTGAGCCCTTCAGGAAGTCCCACCCAGGCGTGTTTCAAGACTTTCCGCCACGCTCGTCCAAAGCCTTCTGCTGGCCCATTGGCAGCAGCTACATATTCCCAGCTCAAACCAAAAAAGCAAAGCAACCGTGGATGGCCAGGCAAACAGTGTGGAAAGCAGTGACCCATGTCGCGAAAGTGATGTTCGCACTCACCGGCCGCAGACGTTGGAATGTGAAATTCAAAGGCTCACATGTGACAGTGCATGGAGCTACTAGACACACTGCATCTGCCTTGTTGCTTGCAACCCCAGAGGGCGGTCAACGCGCCTCTGAGCATGTCATCATGGAAATCCAGCAGCGGCTCGACGTGGGAACCTTCAGGCGGCACTACTGCCATGCAAACGAGGAAGACGTGGCGGAGGCCCTTCAGCATGCATCAGTTGCAGTATGCTTTGCTATGCCGAGCGATGATCCAGAAGCCATGTCACCAAAGCAAGACCCAGAACCTATCGCGCCTCCTTCGCCAAGTGCTAGTACGACTACTACTACTACGACGGTGTCCCCTGTGCACTGTCCACTGTCTACTGTTACAAAAGGCCCCGACTCCACGGCCTCAGCCGAGATGCCAAGCTCCCAGGACACTGTGAAGTCCCACGCGAGCAGGAATGCCTGGCGACATAAGAAGCGCAAGGCAGGCAAAAAAGCTTGGGCAGCACAGTCAGGCCCATGAAGTCTCACCTCATAGGGATGGCAACTACTCGTGATTCACAACATTCACAACACCCAAACATATTCTGAATTCCTGTGTTGAGGTGCATTGCCCCTGCATTTGGTTGGCCTAACCTGCCCCTTGCAGTTGGCTGGTCCGCAAGGGCCCCTGCAAGTTTGTGGTGGGTTGGGCCCATGCAGAGTGCTGGCGATGCAACCTGAGTTAGGCTATCCCTGCAAATGTGCCAAGCAAGCCCGCAGTCAATGCAACTGGCTACAGTACAGTGGACAATGCACAGCAAACAGTGAACAGTGAAATGGGCGCGCGAGCAGGTGGTAGTATATTGGGTTTCACAGAAAGCATTCTATCTACTCTAGGGATGCGAATCAATGAATCAGGGCACCGTTACTTCGCATGAAGACATCTCTGGAACAAAACAAAGCACTCAAGTAACACGGTTATGTTTGACGCGACATGAAGTTATCCAATCATCATTCCTCGAAGCAGATCACACACAACCAAGCATTCAATGATGATGTTGTTGGCGGCCAGCACTTGTGGCTGGATTTGGAGTAGTAGCCGCCATTTTGATAGCGGTTGAAATGATTTGAATAACCTACTCAATGCAGTAACCTTTCAGCTAAAAAGCACAAAGGAAGCCCTGATACATGTAACTTCAAAGCAACAGCACACTTGCAGAGTAAGCTGGAAGCCTGAATGATCTCAATGATTACCCCTAGGGTACATTAATCGACCGCCCCGCCCCCCCCCCTCACCTGTCACACCAGGCGGTTCAATTTATGGTGTTAGTGTCGAGGGTGTGGGCAGCTGTGAAGTTGTTGCTGATGGACATGAGCATACTGGTAACAAGTGCTGATCAGGGCACAAGCTTAAGACAATGAAAGATTTCGTCCAACCCACAAAACCTCTGAATCCTCCACATTGAAACATACCCCCAGAAAGCTAACCCTGAAAAGCCTATTTTCTGCACATGAAACTCTGTATTAGTAAACGTGCCCAGCCGGCCTGCAAGTCTCCAGTCACGGCTGGCAGTGCTAACAAACAGTGGACAGTAGACAGTGGACAGTGGACAGTTATTAGGTCTAAAAGGGTATCGTGCCAAGGCAGGGCAAAAGGTGGGGAAAGGCGAATTAACCGGAGGAGGGGTCGGTTAATTCGCGACCTTTTTAATTGTGGGGGAGGGAACCTGTTTAATTGTGGGGGAGGGATTCCGGGCTGCTGTTGTGCAGGTGCTGCTGTCCTACCTCGACAAGCTCAGACCCTCTCACACACACTGTCCACTGTCCATTGTCAGCAGCAGCAGCAGCAGCAGTAGCAGCGAAAGTGGTAGTAGTGGCAGTGGTGGTAGTACTGCCAGAAGCAGTGGTAGTATTATAGGTAGTAATAGTAGTACTAGTAGTAATAATAATAGCAGTTGTAGTGGCAGTAGTAGCAGCAGCAGCAGTAGTGGTAGTGGTAGTAGTGGCAGAAGCAGCAGCAGTAGTGGCAGTAGTAGTAGTGGTAGTAGTAGTAGTAGCAGCAGTAGTAGTAGTAGTAGTAGTAGTAGTTGTAGTAGTGTAGTAGTAGTGGTAGTGGTAGTGGTAGTGGTGGTAGTGGTAGTGGTAGTGGTAGCGGTAGTGGTAGTGGTAGTGATAGTGGTGGTAGTGGTAGCGCGCGCGCAGTGCGCGCGCAGTGTGGGCGCAGCGTGGGCGAGCACAGGCAACAGCGCGCGCGCAGTGTGTGCGAGCACAGGCAACAGCGCGCGCGCAGTGTGCGCGCAGTGCGCGCGCAGTGTGTGCGAGCACAGGCAACAGCGTGCGCGCAGTGCGCGCGCAGTGCGCGCGCAGTGTGTGCGAGCACAGGCAACGGTGCGCGCGCAGTGCGCGCGCAGTGTGTGCGAGCACAGGCAACAGCGCGCGTGCAGTGCGCGCACAGCGTGCGCGCAGTGCGTGCACAGTGCGCGCGCAGTGTGTGTGAGCACAGGCAACGGTGCGCGCGCAGTGCGTGCGCAGTGTGTGCGAGCACAGGCAACAGCGCGCGCGCAGTGCGCGCGCAGTGCGCGCGCAGTGTGTGCCAGCACAGGCAACAGCGTGCGCGCAGTGTGTGCGAGCACAGGCAACAGTGCGCGCGCAGTGCGCGCGCAGTGCGCGCGCAGTGTGTGCGAGCACAGGCAACAGCGTGCGCGCAGTGCGCGCGCAGTGTGTGCGAGCACAGGCAACTGTGCGCGCGCAGTGTGCGCGCAGTGTGTGCGAGCACAGGCAACAGTGTGCGCAGAGCGTGCGCGCAGTGTGCACGAGCACATGCAACAGCGTGTGCGAGCATATAGGCAACAGTGCGTGCAGGAACAGTCAACAGCGCGCGCGAGCACATGCACACGTGCATTGGACAGGGGACAGTGTCGTTACTGCGACTAGTACTAGTACTACGACTACTACTACTACTACTACTACTACTACTACTACTACTACTACTACTGCTACTACTGCTACTTCTATACTACCACTATACCACTTTAGACTGTACTACTACCACTACCACTACTACTACCACTACCGCTACAACTACCATGACGACCACGACTACCACTTCTACTATTACTACTACTACTACTACTACTACTACTACTACTACTACTACTACTACTACTACTACTACTACTACTACTACTACTACTACTACTACTACTATACTACTACTACTACTACTACTACTACTACTACTACTACTACTACTACTACCACTACTACTACTACTACTCCTGCTGCTGCTGCTACTACTACTACTACTCCTGCTGCTGCTGCTACTACTACTACTACTCCTGCTGCTGCTGCTACTACTACTACTACTACTACTACAGAGAACAGTGTCGTGTATTTTCCCTCTGGCAACAATATATTCACGACATCATTTTTGAGCTTGCCCTGCCCCACCCCCATTCCAATTTGCAATCTGTTTTCCGGCTGCTTGCTGCTCCTGCTTTTGCTGCTGTTGCTGTCCACTGTTCACTGTTCATGGTCTTCAATTCTCACTTTAAATCCTGCTTTCAAAGCCCCTTTAAGGCTCCCAAAACGAAAAGGTCAGAAGGTTAGATACCAACGAACGGAAGGTCAGTTGCTTTGAACAGGGATTCAAATCCCTACCCCCAAACTTCCAAGCTAGCTCGCTGCGTAGCACGTAGAAACAGCCCCCCTCTCTCTCGGCAACAAAACGAAAAGGACTGCAACAAGAGCAAGCAAGTGCAACATCACGCAAGCCGGCGTGAAATGTGAAACCCTGGCCCCCGAAAGGCCCGGCGTGAAATGTGAAACCCTGGCCCCCGAAAGGCCCGGCGTGAAATGTGAAACCCTGGCCCCCGAAAGGCCCGGCGTGAAATGTGAAACCCTGGCGCCCCCCCCCCGGAAGGCCCGGCGTGAAATGTGAAACCCTGGCCCCCGAAAGGCCCGGCGTGAAATGTGAAACCCTGGCGCCCCCCCCCCCGGAAGGCCCGGCGTGAAATGTGAAACCCTGGTCCCCGAAGGCGCGTGAAATGTGAAACCCTGGTCCCCCGAAGGCGCGTGAAATGTGAAACCCTGGTCCCCCGAAGGCGCGTGAAATGTGAAACCCTGGTCCACTGACCAAAACGCCCCCTGCGGCCTCCCAGATATCACATTTCACGCCCCCTGCGGCGTCCACGGGATAACAAGAAGTATAGACGTAGAAGAAAGTTCTTGAAAAGGGATTCACGTCGTGAGAAGCGTGAGAAGGATCTTGATCTGGATGATGATCACTCTCTGTGTAGTGTGTTGCAGAGGTTTGTAGATGAGGAGTGTGAGTGGTGTGACAGAGTCGCAGCGACTCCCATCTCTGTAATCAAAAAGGCAGCTGCTGAATATTGCGATATCAAGGATGTGCGTGACCTCGGTCCATTGTTGACTGCTATCGGGATCAAGTCCGAATCACGAGCAGCGGCTGCAGGTGGACGTATACTAACAAAGTCTACGGTTGCCAGCTGCAAAGCGGGCAACTGCAGCTGCTTGAGTTTGTTGCCAAAGCCGTGAACTCCAAGGGGGCAGCGTCGGAGTTTCGAGGAAAAGGATGCCAAGCGTTCGCATGTGAGACTTGCTTGGCTTTGCTACCATCCTAAACCCCTAAACCTATAAATCATAAGATGAACGCATATAGTATTTGAAAAAATACGGGTTGCTATAAAACTATAGGCAAATCCCATACAAAATACAATAAAAATCTCAGAAAATATTAATATGATAGACCACGAAAAAAATAATCCAATGATCCCCAACTTAGCCCGATGTATTTTTAAATGCATGAAGAGAGGTTTTTTTGTAGTTGTGTCCCTAAAACCCTAATGCGTGGCCCAAGTGTTGGCTCAAACTGCGAATAAACCATTAAAGCCTTAAATAGGGGTTTAGTGTTCAGGGTTTTGTGGTTGCGTCCCTAAAGCCCTGCGTCTTGCCAGGTCCTTCTGTTGCTAAACGAGTTGCTGCTGTTGCCTGTTGCCACTGCCTGCTGCTCATGCTTCGAGGGAGTGAGCGCGGCACAAGCATTCACAAAAATCGAACGTGTCAAAATCATGCAAAAATCATGCCAAAACTCATGCAAAACGAAATGCGGGCATTCGGTTTAGGTGGCTTCCAAAGTAGGCCTGCTCGCCACAGAGCAGTGAACTAGGCCTGCTCGCTCCAGAGCAGTGACTAAGCCTGCTCGCTCCAGAGCAGTGACTAAGCCTGCTCGCTCCAGAGCAGTGAAACATGCAAAAAATCGTGCAAAACGAAAACACTGCCGTATAGGGTTTTGAGGTCAGGGAGTATAGGGTTTAGGGAAGGCTTGAGCCGAAACTGTACACGAAGACTTGGGCCAAAAGCTGTACAAGCCGCTGTGCAACGGGGAGGGCTTGAGCCGAAGCTGTACACGAAGACTTGAGCCAAAACTGTACCAGCCGCTGTACAACAAGACTCGACCGGCGAAGGGGCCCGCTCGGGCGGCGACCTTTTTTCCGGGCGGGTTGTTCAAAAGTCATGAGCTGGGCTCAGCAACGAGAAGCGATCAGAATTGCAGCCGAGGCCGGGGTCAGGGCGAGGACCTCGGCGGCAGGCTCAGAAACCCTTCCTTTGAGACACCACCACCTCCGCTACGCGATGCTCAGCCGCCCCAACGGCGAGCTGACGAGGGCCGGGCAGTACTACTACCAACTGATCGGCCAGCCACCCCCCAGTCGGCAGTACGACCGCAACCAACCCCTCATCCGCGAGGGGCCCAACGATTACATCATGCTCCGGGGGGGCGCCAAAAAGCTGCTCCGCAGCCTCCAACCCAACGGGAACTACCACTTGACCAAGCTCGGGAAGAGCTTCTTCAAGGACAAGTGGGTCGACTGGGTGGTGCACGTGCCCGTCATCATTCGCGGCATCCGGCGAAACGGCCGGAACCGCGGCATGCCCTACGAGCGCACCAAGAACATGTCATGATTGGCACCCTGCGGTACTCCTGACTCTTACTTATCCTAAACCTTTCTGGGTCAAGACGTGCGTGCTTGCAACATGTCATGATGTAATACCCAGTTCACCTCGAATGGAGCTTTGCCAACGCAATGTCAAGGTCCGTGAAAATCCATGCCAACTCAATGTCAAGGTCCGTGAAAATCCATGCCAACTCAATGTCAAGGTCCGTGAAAATCCATGCCAACTCAATGTCAAGGTCCGTGAAAATCCATGCCAACTCAATATCAAGGTCCGTGAAAATCCATGCCAACTTAATTTCAAGGTCCGTCAAAATCCATGCCAACTCAAAGCGTCTCACATCAGGGGTTTAGGATGATAGCAAAGCCAAGCAAGTCCAGTTTCACATGTTTACGGGCCCCCTTCGGTCTCACATCTCCACGGGCCTCGTGGCTAGGTCTCGAGGAAAACGCTCAGTTTCACATGTTTACGGGCCCCCTTCGGTCTCACATCTCCACGGGCCTCGTGGCTAGGTCTCGAGGAAAACGCTCAGTTTCACATGTTTACGGGCCCCCTTCGGTCTCACATTTCCACGGGCCTCGTGGCTAGGTCTCGAGGAAAACGCTCAGTTTCACATGTTTACGGGCCCCCTTCGGTCTCACATTTCCACGGGCCTCGTGGCTAGGTCTCGAGGAAAACGCTCAGTTTCACATGTCCATGGGCCCCCTTCGGTCTCACATTTCCACGGGCCTCGTGGCTAGGTCTCGAGGAAAACGCTCAGTTCCCAAGCGGCCCGGAACCTCAAGGCGTCCGTGCTCACGCAGCTCGGGAATCCCGAGCCGAACGACATCATCCTGGAGCTGTCCGACGAGACCTACTACCTGGACGCGACGAGGGAGTGGACCTCAGCCAGCAGGCCATGCAGGTCGTGGACGACCAGGTGGTGGTGGACACCGTCCTGGATCAGCCCCTCGGAGCCCTGCGGGACGTCTCCTACCAGCTGTTTTGTGGCGACGAGATCCTCGAGTCCGCCTTCGAACAACGGCCGGACAAGCTCTGCGTCGCCCGGCAGCTCGCGGAGCTGATGCGGCTGCCGCTTCAGGAGGTGCTCTCGGACTTCGACGCAATCACCGGTATCGGAAGCAAGTGGCGGGAGCAAGGCATCACCCCCCGAGAGATCCGGGAATTCTGCCTTTGGCGCCAGGCCCCGATGTTCTACGTGGACTGCCAGGGCCGCCTGCTGGACAAGTACGAGCCTGTGGTCAAGGAGCAGCGGGCCGTGGCTTTCACGAGCTGGAACGGCCACGCCTTCTTCTACAAATCCGCCCGAACCGTCGCGAAGTGCGAGCCGATCGGGGACCGGGCCCAGGCCAAATACCGGGGTGCTGCAGGCCTGGATGGGCCGCCTGGGGCTCCCCTATCGCGGGCAGCGCCTCGGCCGAGATGCGCCCGGCTCTCGGCAGGCCCTGCTCGCGGAGCAGGACCACCAGTGCAAGCTCTGCGCGGCGCCCATCACCGCGGCGACGTGCGAGCTGGACCACATCGTCCCCGTGCACCAGTCCTTCTCCGCGCAGGCCCAGAACTTGCAGGCCTTGTGCCTCGAGTGCCACCGGAACAAAACGGCCCTGGAGCACTCGCACGCCACGACGCTAGAGTCCCGCTTCAGCCGGCGGGCTTACGAGGCCTACGTGGAATCGCCCCGGCTGCCCCCGCTGGTCACCTGGCAGACCTGACCTACGTGAAGCTCCAGGAGGACGGGCGTTGGGCAACCTTACCGCGGCTCCCCTACGTGGGCGAAGGCTGGTACGCCAAGCCCGCGGTGGCCTACATGCTCGAAAGGGGCATCGCGACCTGGAACGACCTGGCGTGGAGCCTGGACGCCACGGCGCACGTGGACCAGGAGTCCGTGACCCAGGCCCTGCAGCAGATGGAGGCGGCCTGGCCGGAGGGAGAGGAGCACTACGCGAAGCTGTCGGTGAACGCTCTGATCGGGCTCTGGGCGCGCAACATGGACCTCATCTACACCATGCGCACCAGCAACCACCAGTTCAACGGCTCCGGCTGCCAGCACCGGGAGCTGTTCCTGGACGCCGCGGGCGGGATGCACTGGGACCACATCTACGTGACCCAGCTGCTGTCCAACCGGAGCTGTCGGCCCGTGCACGACTTCGTGATGGCCTCGGAGTACGTCGCGGTCTGCCGCATCCGGGATGCCCTCGCCACCGTGCCGCCGAGGTACCTGAAGGCCGTGAAGACGGACTGCGTCGTCTTCCAGGACCTGCCCAAAAAGTTCCAGGGCCTCGTGGACGGCCTGGTCCGCCAAAAACACCCCGACGGCACGCCCGTGTACCGGTGCGAGGAGGTCAAGGGCCTCGAGGCCAGTACCGGATCCCCCGAATCGAGGCCAAGTGTCCTTATTGCAGCACAGCGAACTGGAGGGTCGCGGGGGACCCCGTGCTCCACTGCCTCGAAGGCGAAGGCCTTCTGCTGACGGGCTACCCGGGCACCGGGAAAACCTACCTGGCGCGCCAGATCGTGACCGCCCTCCGGGAAGAAGGGTACAAGGTCAAGATCATCACGAAGACCCACTCCTCCGTGCAGAACTTCGGCATGCAGGCGGAGACGGCCGACCACTGGGTGCGGAGCACCGTCCGGAACGGGTACTGCAACATCGACTGGCTGGTGGCGGAAGAGATCACGCAGCTGGACACGGGGCTGTGGAACGACATCGCCTGCGTCTCCATGAACCGGAAAATCAAGTTCCTGCTGCTCGGCGACTTCCGCCAGTTCCCCGCCATCATGGACAACTTCGCGGGCACCCCGGTGCTGCGGGAGCTCAGGCACTGCCAGCTGCTCCACGACCTCACCGGCGGCTGGCACCACGAGCTCACGGAGAACATGAGGAGCGACCCGGGCATTTTTGGCTTCCTGACCTGGCTCCGCGTCGACGAGCCCCGGGAGCAGTCCCTGGCCGAGGCACTCCAGGCGGCCAGACAAAGGTTCCCGCGGCAAGGCGAGGCGGACGTCAGCCTGGTCATCTCCCACGCCCGCCGCATCCGAATCAACGCCCGGCACAACCGCCGCCTGGCCCCGCCGGACGCTGTCACGATCGAGTACAAGGGCACCGGCCCGACGACCACCAACATGCCGCAGACCATGCGGGTCTGGCCCGGCCTGAAGCTCATCGGGGCCGGCGGCCGCGTCGCCAAGGGCATCTACGTGCACGTGGCCGAAGTGGGGCCCGAAAAAATCGTGTTGGACGGCGGCGACTCCTTCACCCACGCCGCCCTCCTGAAGCACACCCGGCTGTGCCACGCCATCACCTACGCCTCCTGCCAGGGCCTGACGCTCGAGGGGAGAGTCTTCCTGTGCGACACCGAGAGCCCGCACTTCACTCTCAGGCACCTCTACGTCGGCACTAGCCGGGCCACGAGCAGCAAGCTCCTGAGCGTGCTCTAGAAGGGGCAAACCGGACCGGCGGCCTCGTAGGCTTTGAGCTGCAGATCGGTCACCTCGCGCAGTAGGCCGCACTGGTTGGACATCACCCATACTTGGCGCAGCTCGCACCGCACCCTGCACTCCCTGCCGGCGAGGTCGCCGGGCTCCGCCAGCTCCTCCTGGTTGGGCCCCTAGATGCTTCAGCTTGAGGTAGGAGCCGCCCCGCGGGCTCGTCTTCAGGCACGATTGGAAGCGGTCCTTCACGTCCGTCTCGGTCAGAAACTTGCCGAAGACCTTCGGCTCAGAAAGCGACAGCGCCGTCAGGGCCCTGACGAGGTGCTGCTCGATCTCCTGGAGGTGCGCCTTGGAGGCCTCGTCGGGCTCCAGGCACAGACCCACGCGCCTGGCACTCGGATCGTTGAAGGCGGCCGGGTGCCAGATGATTTTGTGCCACTCCGCCGACTGCCACACCGGCGGACCGCCGTTCCGGCGCAGGGGGACGTACTTGCCGCCATTCGCGTTGATCGTCAGATCGCCGAGCTGAATTGCCGATTCGCAGGTGGCTTGCGTTTGCGGCTCCATGCTGCTCCTTTATACCTGTAACATAAAAAATGCCGTCGCCCGAACGAATCTGCATGGCCGTCGCGCTGGCGGGCGTCTTTGTCGGCCTGTGGCTTTTGTCATCGCCCCACGAAAATGCGTCTGTTGGAATTGTTCAGCGGCACCAAGTCGGTGGGCCGTGCCTTCGAGGCCCTTGGCTGGGAGGTAACGAGTCTTGACACGGACGCCACGACTCGGCCCACCATCTGCGCCGACGTTCAGGCGTGGGACTACAGGACCTACCCGCCGGGGCACTTCGACTTTGTCTGGGCCTCCCCCGTTTGCACGGAGTTCTCCAGGGCCCTGACCCGACGACCCCGACGGCTGGAGGACGGCGACCGGCTGGTCCTGAAGACCATCGAGATCATCGGGCACCTCCGGCCTCGGCGGTGGGCCGTGGAGAACCCGCGAACGGGCCTGCAACGGCCCTACATGCAGGCGCTGCCTTACGACGACGTGTCCTACTGCATGTACGGCTTTCAATACCAGAAGACCACCCGAATCTGGAACAACCTGCCTTGGGTTCCCAGCCAAGCGGTCTGCTCCAAGCGCGGCCGCTGCGAAGCCTTCCGGGACGGCCGGCACCCCGAAACCGCCCAGAGGCAGGGCAGCCGGCTCTGGCCCGGCCAGACCCGGGACCAGTTGTACTCCCTGCCGCCCCGGCTGTGCCAGGAGATCGCGGAGAGCCTGTAAATGGGAAAGGTGAAGCTCTTCCCGACCGCCGAGTACACCTCAAAACAGCCTCGCGACCCGATCGTCCCCCGCGTGCCGTGCACGGGCATCTTCCTCGGGCCCTCGAAATCGGGGAAGACGGTGGCTCTGATCTCAGCCATCCTGGACCAGTACATGACGAGCGGCGGCGAGTCGGTCTTCGAGCGCATCTACATCTTCAGCCCCTCGATCGAGATCGACGACGCCTGGAAGCCCGTGAAGGATTTCATCGAACACCGCATGGGCGTCAACACGGAGCGGGAGCAGGTCTACTTCGACAAGTGGGACGAGGGGGCCCTGCGCACCATCATCCAGCAGCAGAAGAAGATCACCCGAACCACGAAGGAGCTGGGCTTCAAGAAGCTCTACCAGATCCTGATCGTGATCGATGACTTCGCGGACCAACCGGAGCTCCACCGCCGCACCGGCGACGGGGCGCTGGACACGCTCTTCATAAGGGGCCGCCACATGCAAATTTCGACGTGGGTCTCCTCACAGAAACTGCGGCTCATCAGCGCCGCCGTGCGCGTGAATATGCAGTTCATGTGCGTCTGGCGCCTCCGCAACCAGCTCGAGCTGGAGGCCGTGCTGGAAGAGCTGACGGCCCTGCTGCCCAAGCAGGAGCTGCAGGCCAGCGACGCGGGAGCCCTTCAGCTTCCTCTTCATCCACTACCTGAAGCCCCGCGCCGAAATGTTCTACAAGCGCTGGGAGGAACGCTTCGTGATCGAAAATGGGGACGGTCCTGAGCCAAGTGGTGGGCAAGCTGCTGGGGGGCGGCCCGCTCTGCGACAGTGAATGTCATCACGTGCAGTGCTGCACCAGCACGCAACGGGTCGTGGACCCTAGGTGGCCCTGCCCCGAGCGGCCCCGGCAGATCTCGGACAGCACGACCTCCGAGAAGTCGACGGGGCGGAGCTTCTTCCGCCGTAAGAAAAGGATGTCGACTACGATCTACGTCGACAGTCGCAAGAGAACCGCCGGGGATGACTCCAGCTTCGAATTTGACATCGGGGAGACGCTCCACCTGCAAACCGGGGCCAAGCTCTCGATCTTCAAGATGCGTGTCGCCGACGCCTTCCTCTCCACGGATCGGGGACAGTACTTGTACTGGATCGATCAAGCGCTGCAAACCCTCAACTGGGCAGTGCTCCCCGTCGGGGCCTATACCGGAACCAGGCTGGCCGCCTGGATCTCGAGCAACTACGGGACTGCGAGCTACGACCCATCGACCAACGAAATTGACGTGGCCTACGACGGCAACCGCCGCATTCTGAACGACCAGGAACTCCGAAACCTCTTCCCCGGCATCGGGAGCTATCCCCCCGGCGCCTCCCCCAGCCGGCCACTCAGCATCAATCACCTCCTGGGCCCCAGCTTCATCGACGGAGCGCTGCAAGTGTTCGGATTTGTGACCATGAATCCCTACAGCGAGCTTTTCCTGCGCTGCTCCACCTTGGCCACCGCAGCCGACATCAAGGGGCCTCTGGGTAATGATATCATTTGCAAATGCATTATTAACGCGGGCCTTGGCTTTGTCATGCAAACCCGCACAGACGAAGGGCATTTCGTCAAGTTACACGGCCCCATTACCCTGCGCACCCTGCGCTTTAAGTTGACAGACGTCGACGGCAACACGGTTAATACCCGCGGGACCAGCGTTTCTTTTGCGATTTTCCTGGATTACGACAATTAATATCTTTAATCTAGAAAAGATGGCTGACAATGCGGAGCCCGCCGTGGCGATGGCTGAGCCGTCGGCTCCTGACACTGCAGAACCTGCTGCAGAACCTGCTGCAGAACCTGCTGCAGAACCTGCAGCAGAACCTGCGGCAGACCAGCCTGCCCCGCAACCCGTGCCGGAACCGCCGAAGCCCGCCGAGCCCCCCGCCCCCAAGCGGAGAGGCAGACCTCCAGGCTCGAAGAACAAGCCGAAGCCGCCCAAGACGGTGCCCGCCGAAGAAATCCCAGCATCGGCTCCGGAGTCCGCGCAGCTTCCACCGAGGGCTCAGCCCGAGGCTTCGCAGGCTCCGAGTCCGCCTGCCGAGCCTGCCCGTCCCGAGCCCCCCTCGGAGCCCGTTAGGATGACGCCAGCGCAAGAGCGGGCCCTAAGGTACATGCAACGACAGGACAGGTATATGGAGTTGCTCACGCGAAATACGCACGAACTGTAAAAGGAACGATGATGCCCCTCGAGCGGCGCAACGAACCCCAGATGCTGCGGCAGTTCAGCCGGCTGTATCCCAGCTATAACCTCAATCCCCTGCTGCGCCGGCGGCATCAGCAACTAATCGAAAGCCAAGCCCTCAATGAATGGCTGGCCAACCGGCGCCTCCGCCAAGAAGGCGAGAGCTACGCCGACGAGCTCGGCAGAATGACTGAAGCGGTCAACCGCCGCATCCCCCAGCTCCGCTACGCTCCGGCGGAGCGGGCGGGCGTTCACAGGATGGCTCGGGACGTCGCGGCTGATAGAGGCACGAGCGACTCCCATACGGCGGGCTGATGTAAGTAAATGGAAGAGCGCAGAAGCAACGGCTTCCGCGTCCGGCCCTCCTTTGGTCAAGTGCTGGGCTATATCCAGGAAGGCGAGCCCCTGAACCTGGACCTGCCCAACCGCAAAGCGAGCATCTACACATCCAGTCACTTCTATCTCGATGATTACCCCAATGCCCCGGAGCCCATCAGCGATGCGCCGATGCCGCACACCCAACTAAACCCGCGGCTGCCTTCGAGACGGCCGACGAGGGCTACGACGGAGTGCCCTTCCCCCGCCCGCCCAGAGAGTTCACCAGGCCCAGCTTCCTGCCGGACAGCGACGACGGGGGCATGGACCCAGGCCAGGCCCTGCGCAACGACGGCCTGAACCCACCAAGGCCCCCGACGCTCGGAGGCCGGCTGCGGGAGTCGGGCATCCAGGCGGCAGAGACGATCATCGCGGGAGGCGCGGCGGGTGCGGCGGCCGCGGCGCGCAGCGTGGGCGAGAACGGCGCCTTCAACATCCTCAACCGCGGAGGCGGCTGGCTCGACAGAACCCTGAGGATCCCCAGGCGCCCGCCCGGATTGGGCCCGCCGCCCGACGAAGTGCCCCCGCCGCAAATCATCGGAAGGCCCAGGCGAGGTGGAGCCCTTGCTGGAGCGGGCCGGCCAGAGAGCCGCGGAGGTGGAGCGTGCGGCCGCGCAAGACATCGAGGCTTTCGCCTCGCAGCAGGTGGCAGAAGCAGAAGCTTCCGAAGGCTTTGCGACGGCGGCGGAGGCTGCGGCGGCAGGGGCCGAAGCAGCAACTGCGGCGGAAGCTGGTGGAGGAGCTTTGGCATTGCTCGGCGAGGGAGCCCTGGCGACGGCAGGGACCGTCGGCGCGGCGGCGGGAGGCTTGGCCGTTGCTTCGGCCGGCGCGGCGCTGGTGGGCACGGCCTGGGCCATCGAAGGAGGTTTGAACGCGGCGTCGCACATGATGGGCTGGGGCGCGGCCACGGGAGGCGGCACGGACTCCGATGCCTCAAGGGCCAGCCGCGCAACGGATGTGCAGACGCTGAACGTGATGCAAGAATCGGGGGCGGTCGATCACTTCCAGGTTCAGGAGATGCGCCGGCAGCAGCGCCCGCAGGTCTTCCGCATTGACACGTCGGAGGAAGAGCCCCAGCCGCAGGCACAGCAACGCATCGTGGCCCGCCCAGCTCGGCGCCCGAGGGCACAGGTACCCACACCTTTTGGCCTCAACAACGCTCCCATCCCGGTCTCTTCCGACAGCGACCGGTCCCGCATCAGCCGGCAATCCCGCTCCGACCGCGGGCCTTTGGGGACCCAGCCGTCGTTCGACCAGTTGAGGAACGAACCAGAACTTGCGTAGTAGTAAAGGGTCATGCAGAACGTCACCGAAGCGGTGCAAGACGAGCTCGTCAAGAGCCTCGATTACAAGCTTGGGAGCAGCAACGTCAATTACATTCAGAGTCGAAAAGACGTCCAATATTTCCCAAGTTCGCTCAGTACCTTCACGCCCACGACATCCCGTGTGGCAAGAATTCCTCTGACAAGCTCAATGGATTTCATAGATCCTGAGAGCGTCAAGATCGCTTTCCGGGTGCGTAACAACTCCGCCACCCTGGGCCTGAACCCCGGCACGCAGGAGCCCTCGTGCTTCATCAAGCGCGTCCAGCTCTTCGCAAATGGCCAGCGCTGCGACGACATCAGCGAATACGGGCGCTGCTGCTACCTGTACTCACTACTCAAGCCACAAGAGTGGTACAGCAACAAGGGCATCACGGGCTTCTGGGAGGTCGGCGGCGCGCCGGCGCCCGTCCCCGCGGAGAGCTTCAAGGACGTCCTGATGGCACCCACGCTCATCGGGATGTTCCAGGCGGGCAAGTTCCTACCGCCCCAGTTAAATTTAGTGCTCGAACTGGAATTTAGTGAGGCTGCCGACGCCCTGCGTCCCGGCGAGGGTTCGACGGATTACACCATCGAAAACGTCCGAGTTTTGGCCAGCCAGGTCACCCTGGACTCGGCCTTGTACGAAAGCTACCAAAAGATCCTCCTGTCAGGCCGCAGCCTCGTCTTCGCGTACCCCACGATGCACACGCAGGTCTCCAGCATCCCCGCCGGCAGCACTTCTTTCAACGTCACGGTGGCTCGAGCCTTCACAAAATTGCTCGGCGCCTTCGTCACCTTCCGGGACATTGACGATTTGCAGCTCGGCGAGTGCTCCAATTTTGAACACCCCGGCGATGGCAGCAAGTTCTCGGCGAACTCCCTCGAGTCCCAAATGCAGCTGGGCGCGCTCCAATATCCCCGCTATCCCATGGCCAGCGACGCCGAGCACTTCCACTTCCTCGAGATTTTGGCAGGAACCTACGATTCGAGCATCAAAAACATGCGAATCTCCGATAATCTGTGGAACAACACGGAGTTCATTTGCGCTTTCCCCGTGGAGCGTGTGCCCAAGCACCCCTTGAGTGGCATCAGCACGCGCTCCGGCGACCTCGCAAGGTTCACTTTCAAGAACATGCAGGCGGACCGGGTACAGCGCATCTACATCCACCTGCTCAGTTACCAGATCGTGACGGTCTCCGGCAGCGGAGTCAGCGTCTTGGACTAGATGTAAATGAGTTTGTTTCCCTCCACCCTCACCGGGCGGATCCTGGATGACGGCGCAACACCCCCGCCGGTGATAGAGCTGCAAGGAATTAGTGCTGGCCAACTGGCCACAGTCCTCACCGCTTATACCCCACAGACGGAGCACACGGCAAACACCGCGGCCATCGGAGTCAACGCCGCCGCCATCGCGGCGCTGCAGGGCCAGGTGGCCGCCCTGCCCGCAGCTCCCGATCTAACTCCTTACGCCCTGGCAGCGGACCTCGCGGCAGCCGAGGGCTCCATCGCAGCCAACGCTTCCGGCCTCACGGCCGTGAACACCAGCCTGACCCAGGGCCTGGCTACCAAAGCCAACCAGTCCGCTTTGGATGCTCTCCAAGTCGAAGTCAACGGCAAGAGCACGCCCGCTTCAGTAGACCTCAAGCTCGCCAACCACCCGACCGCGGCGGCGATGAACAGCAGCATCGCTTCGGCCAACAACGCAACGCTGGCCAGCGTAGCAGCAACCTATGCTCTGAAAACGGTCGTGGACCAGCTGGCGATCGATCTGGCGGCTAGGCAAACAGCCGCCGACGTGGACCAGCGAGTCGCCACCGCTCTTTTGGCCTACGTCCAGCAAGCGGCTCTGGACGCCGCATTGGCGCTCAGAGACAGCCGGCTGGACGGCCACGACGCCGACATCTTGGCCCTGCAGAGCGCGGGCCCTTTCGCCCTGCCCAGCGAGATCACAGCGCTGCAGGCGGCCATTGACAGCATCCTGGCGGAGATCGCCACCCTGGGCGGGGCCACCAATCTGGTCAACGCCCCCGCCTGGGTGGGGAATGTGACCTTCGACCTACTGGCCGGGACAAATCAAATTAGAAACTTGCACGCCACGGGTCCCCTGAGCATCTCCCTCGCGAACGACAATTGGACCCTGTCCTTCGCCTGCGACAGTTACAGTCGCGGGGAGACGGACGCCCTGCTGGCGCCGCTGGCCAGCGAGGCTTGGGTCAGCAACGAGATTCTGGCCGCCCTGGCCGCCTACAGCACGACGGCCCAGGTGGGCACGGCGATCGCCGATGCACTGGGACCCTACAGCAGCACCTCGGAGATGAACACCACCATCTCCGATGCCATCGATGCCCTGAACGTCGGGCAGTACCAAGACGCTGCGGGGGTGCAGTTCCTGATCGACCAGGCCCTGCTGGCTTATTGGACCCAAGCGGAGGTCTCGAGCTTCGTTGCGGGAGAGCTGGCCAACTACGCCACGACTGCATCCGTCAGCTCCAGCATCAGCTCGGCCCTGTCGAGTTATGATGATTCCAGTCAAGTCGACAGCAAGATAATAACTGCTCTGCTGGATTTCTACACGAGGGCCGAAGTAGATCAGGCCATCGCCGATGCCACGTCGGGCTCGGTGGACCTATCGGCTTACTACACCTCCGCCGAGACGGAGAGCTACGTGGCCAACGAGCTCCTTGCGTATTATCCCCGCACGGAGCTGGACAGCCAGCTCACAGCCACTTTCACGCAGTATTGGACGTCGGGACGCACCCAAACGGAAATCGACGACGCCATCGCCGGCGCGGGCTTTCAGACTCAAGCGGATGCGGACTTACGCTACTTCGTGCGGGCTCCCGGTGCGGAGTCGGGCCAGATTTTCAACTTGGTTCAAGAACAGTTCACGCCCAGGATCATCCGCAATTTGCTGTTGGAGGCGCCCCTGTCGGGCGATGCCATTCTCGGCAACCAAAGCACGTTGCGGCTCCGCTGCGACTCTTGGACCAAGGCGGAGGCGGACAGCCGGTTCCTGCGGACGAACGACCTGGGCCCACTCGATGCCCGCTACTTCGTCAACAGCCCCGGTGCAGAGGGCGGCGGGATCTTCAATTTGGTCCAGACCCAGTTCACGCCCCGGATCATCCGGAACCTCCTGTGCCAAACGCCCCTCTCCGCCCAGCCCATCCTGGGCAACGGCAGCACCCTCCAGATCTCCTGCGACTGCTGGAGCAAGGGCCAAAGTGACACCCGCTACCCCCTCATCGCAAATTTTAACTCCCTAGGCCAGCGAGTCACGGACCTCGAGAACAGCCCGGGCGTGGACCCCACGGCGGACCTCACCGTCAATAGCCTCACGGCCACGAGCTTCGTGCAGACACCACTGCTGCAAAGCGCTGCAGCCGATCTCGAAATCCGGAATGCCACCACCACCATCCGTGCCGAAGACGGCACGCTGCTGGCCTCCTTCACCGCCGGAAGCATCGGCCTGGAGCAAGACATCACTGTGCGCTCGGACCGCACTTTGAATGCAACCACGGCGGACTTCGCCCAGTTCTTCGTCGGCAGCACCGCTGCCACGGGGACCTTCAGCAGCAGCAGCTCCGTGGCGGTTACGCAGGAGATCACGAGCGACCTCAGGCTCGAGGCGCCTCTGGTGCGCTCCGATCCGGCGGCCCCCTGGCTCACCGTCCAGGGCGGCACCAACGGGATTCTGATGGACGACACGGTGCGGATCAACGGGGTCTTGGGCCCCGAAGCCAGCCTGCCCTTCCTGAGCCTCTCGGGCGGGACCAGCGGCGTGCAGGTGCTCTCCCCGCTGCTGGAGCAAATCGCCGTGGGACCCACGGACGGCACGGTGGGAGTGGTGGTGCGCAACGCCGCCGCGACGGGGGAGGCGGCGCTGCTTTTGGACGCCAACAACCAAGCCGGCGTGGCGGAGCTCAAGGTGCGGGCGGGCGGCAATTGCGAGCTCAACGCCCAGTTCCAGTTCATCAGTTTCAACACGACCAACGGCCTGGCCAATCTGGCCATCGAGCCCAACATCGGGGGCAGCAACGATGGGGAGGTGATCTTCGGGTATGGGTTTGTCAATCTGAGCGACCGGGCGCTCAAGGAGAACGTCCGGGCCATTCCGGACGAGGAGCTGCAAGAGACTTTTGACGCCGTGGAGCCGCAGCTCTTCGACCGCATCGACGGCGGCAAGGAGCAGATCGGCTTCGTGGCCCAGGACGTGCAGGCCAGCGGCAAGCTGGGGGCGACGATGTGCAAGATGAAGAACCTGGACGGCCGGGAGCTGATGGCCCTTGACTACCAGAAGCTCTCGGTGGTGCTCTGGGGCGTGGTCAAGAAGCTCCAGAAGCGGGTGGAGGCCCTGGAGAAGAAGAAGAAGCGCAAGGACTCGGACTAAAGGAAAATGGCGGAGGAGGAAGCCGTCGGGCTTTTCCAGCAGCTGGCCCGCGACTTCAATGTCCGGGACCCCAGGAAGCTCTATCAGATCGCCCGGCGGGAGTTTCCGGGGCGGCGAGATCTAACCTCGGCGCGGGCCCAGGCGGCATTGCGCAGCGACGTGGCGAGGCAGGTCCTCGCACCGAAGCCGCGGAGTCTGGGGAAGAGTGCGGCGGAGGGGCCGAACGACCGCCTGCAGGCGGACCTCATCGATTTCGCCCAAAACACGCGGGGGCCAAACAAGTTCGGGCTTGTGGTCACGGACGTGTTCACCAGGGAGGTGGCCACGAAGGCCCTGCCCGACAAGCGGGCGGAGACGGTGACCCGGGCGGCGGCAGAGATCATCCCTAATCTGGTCCAGGATGAAGGCAACTACGTCGTGACGACGGATCAAGGGAACGAGTTCAGAGGGCTGGAAGCGGCCCTGCCCGGAGGCGTGGTGCACCGCCAGAAGGACCCCAGCGATCGGAATGCGACGGCGGTCATCGATCGAGCGATCCAAACGTTGAAGAAGGATTTGGCAGGCGAGGTGGCCCGGCACGGCGGTGGATGGGGGGATCACGTCGACGAGGCAACAGAGGCCTACAATGCCCGGCCGCACCAGGCGGTGACGGTGGCTCCGGAGGATGTCGAGACGATGCCGGCAGCCACCTTTCGCGTTTATCAAGATAACGCAGCCAAGTTCCAGCACAATAAGGAGCTTACGGAAGGCCGCAAACGCCGATTGGAAGAAGCGGGCGCCTTCAGGGCTCCGACAAATGCAAGAAGAAGCTTCGAACCGCAGTACGGACCTGCTCGCGATGTTGCCAGCATTGATTCCATGGTTGTTCGAGCCACAGATGGAACCGAAACTCTGTTGAAACATGCACTTCCAGTTCCGAGAGGCAGTGCCGAACCCAAAGCCAAATTAACTCGACCTCCCGTGCCTCTTGCCATTCGCCAGCTTCGAGACTTCAATCCTGGACCCGTCGCCCCGTCCTAATCTTCATGAACGAGAATGAGCCCGGAGCTTTCATCCGCGTGTGAAGCTATCATGCAAACGCCTTCCGAAGAGCATGTCGTTCTCTTACTCGATGCTTGGTCGCCACAATGGACATGGCGGGGTCGGCAACGAGCC
This sequence comes from Symbiodinium sp. CCMP2592, assembly GCA_905221615.1. Taxonomy (NCBI): domain Eukaryota; class Dinophyceae; order Suessiales; family Symbiodiniaceae; genus Symbiodinium; species Symbiodinium sp. CCMP2592. The sequence goes on along the minus strand of CAJNDT010000257.1, from coordinate 218,959 downwards.
ATAGGAACTGGAGCATTCGATCGGTACTGCACTTTAGGCTTGTTCGCTCATGGAGGCAATGCTCCCAGCGTATCGAAAGCTTCCTTAATGAAAGAAGCATGCATAGCACTCAACCGTTTCATGCGACATCGCTTTCCAAATGGAACCTGGACTTCCATAGCCCTGCTGCTCAATCCTCGAATCGGACTGCATCGCGACGTGCAAAACATGGTTGGGAAATTGAATCATGCTCTCACTCTCGGAAACTTCACGGGAGGCAAAGTATGGATTGAAGACGACGAAGGCACTTCAATCGAAAAACTAAGCAAAAACAACAAAGCTTATGAACTCAAAGGTTCGTGGGTCGACATTCATGACAAGCCCATGTCTTTCAACGCAAGACGCTATCATAAAATCGAGCCACATGAAGGTCATATGTGGGCGCTGGCAGCATACACACCGCAATCGTTTCGACGCTGCTCCGATGAAGTGTACTCACAGCTGAAAGAACTCGATTTTCCATGCAAAAGGGAATTCGAATGAAAGACTGGCAGGCCGAGCTGGCGAACTCCGATCCCGCCAGGCCGCACCATGACCCAAAAGATTTTGCATGGACTTTGCGCGCACTTTGGAGCCTTCTAAAAGCCAGCTCTGGGCCTTCTAGGCCGAAAGCGTACTAGCAGCATCTGCTTTTTCGCATTTGCGAACCAGCCAGCTTTTGAAGGCAAACTTGCCCGGACGAACTCGTGACCTCTCTCTTACATCGATGTTTCAAAAACTGAGCTACGTCGTGGTGATCTCTGGCTGTTTCGTTTATGGGGTAAGTCCTTCTCTCCGTTTAGGATCGTCAACCACCTACTAAAGAAGTTTCAACATGCCTATCGGCACTTTAAGAGGAAGCATGAACGTGCACGAGCCTGAAGACACCGAGAGACAAAGTGGTCCGGTATCGCAGGAAAAGATACTGCTGCAGGCAGGCTGTGGTTCTCGCCCAAACGGGCCTGAGAGGCGCTGCGGCTCTACTGCAGAAATTCACCATTGCGAAGTTTGAGCAAGAGCATGAGAGTGGGTGGGTGAAGTGGCGGGTGAGATGGGTGAGGTGAGCGAGGTGTGAGTGCGGTGAGTGAGGTGTGTGAGATCAAGTGGTGACCGGAAAGGGCTTTACAAACATTTTCCAATGCAGTTTCTACGTGGCCTATGAAATACAAAACTGCTGTGAAACATTTGCTAAACTGGAAGAAAGCGCCAAAAACAAGAAGAACTTGCCGGAAAGGCTTTACAAGCTATTTTCCAAATGTAGTGGTACGGAAAGAGGCCTATGAAATGCAAAACGGCTGTGAAACACTTGCTAAACACTGGAAGAAATGGGCAAAGAATTTGCCGGAAAGGCGTTACAAACAATTTTCCAAAGACAGTGGTACGGAACGCGCGGCTTTTGAAACGTGGTCTATGAAATGCAAAACAGCTGTGAAAAACATTTGCTAAACACTGGAAGATAGGGCCAAAAACAAAAGAACTTGCCGGAAAGGCGTTACAAGCAATTTTCCAAATGCAGTGGTACGGACTCTGCGGCTTTTGAATTGTGGCTATGAAAATGCAAAACGGCTGTGAAACACTTGCTAAACACTGGAAGAAATGGCCAAACAGAAGAAGAATTTGCCGGAAAGGCTTTACAAACAATTTTCCAAATGCAGTGGTGCGGACTCTGCGGCTTTTTGAAAATCCCATTTGACCTTGGAGGTCCTGATGTTTTCGGCACGCCTGAAGCTGTGAGGTGGGAGAACCAGTGCATCTTTCTGTTGTCGGAGGACAGCGTCTATGGCTCTCGGTCCTGGATCCTGCACGGAGCGCTGGTGACGGTACCTGGATCGACCTTTTAAGAGCAATGAGGGGCCTGTTCTTATCCCATTGATGCCCCTGCTCCGCGTTGAAGTGCCAGGCACGAAACCCCTCGACATCTTCACGAATTAGTATTGCTCGATAAGTAGACGCCCCAACGTCATTAGAGAGCATGCGCGCTTTACGCACCCGCAATGTTACGACACCATGGCCTTGTGGGAGAGCATGGGGCCAAAACACCCGGCTCCTGAGGCGGCGCCAGCCTTCTGCTTCCTCATTGTGCAAAACTTTGTCTAAGTAAGACGCGACATTGCCGGAACGATATGTCGGAATTCCCCCTCGAGACTTAACGCAGGAGCCCTCCGCACAGAAGAGTTCCCACAGGTCTGGCTGCTTTTCGGCCATGTGGTTGAAGTCTCCCATTCATACACACAGATAATCTCACAGTGATGTGCAAAATGTTGGACTCTTGCTGACACGATCAAGCCTGGCAGAATCTCAGTCTGCGAGGTGAGGGTGAAAGGAGCTGGGACCAGAATAGCGACGTCCGAGCTGCAGCTAACTGATGCGGAGATCGCTGGGATGCAATTGCCGCACGTGGAAAAGTATGTGCAGCGGCTACCGGGCCTGCGGCATCCCAATTTGTTTCCTGAAGACACACCGGACCTTTCTTTAGCAGACTAAGGATCGTGTTGTTTTGCACAGCGCCGAAGTCTCGTCCACACAGTGTAACTTGAGACGTTCCATGTGGATACTTGAAATGACAGGCCAACACCAGTGGAAGGGTCGGACGATGTCTTTGTCGCTGCTTCTGTTGCGCCTGAAAAGCCACAAGGCCCCAGCCTGCACTCCTGCTTGCGCTTTCCGCAGAACCATCCGTGTAGCAATGTAACACATCCAAACTCGCATCGTCACATCCTTCTGAGAACTTCTCGGTGACAGTGTGTTCAGGCAAACGTATGTCCTGATCTGCAAGCACAGACTCCACGAAAGCCGTGTATTGTTGTCTCCCCATTTCGTGTCCGTCAAGAGTACTATGGACCAGCCTCGGTGTTCCCAAAGCTTGCTGATCTGCTTGAATTTGAGGCGCGGATCATGTTTGCCCTGTGTGGCCCCCAATTGTCGTGTGTTCCATGTTCCAATGCGAACCAGTCGTCTCCGCTTCATTTTTGTGACCGACAAGGTTGCAAACTTACTTTCTCCATGCTATCCGTTTTCTTTTTCCTTCACGTCGTAATTTCTCCCTACTTGCCTCTTGCAGTATGGATGGCTCGTTCCCCCTGAATGGTCCGAGGAAGCGTGAACGCGGTCGAAACCTATAAATTTGTTTGTGTGAGTGTCTGGGTGGATGTGGCGGGTGAGGGTGTGATGGTGGTTGAGTGAGTGCGATTGGCGTCGCGGTATCTTTGGCGTTATCTCGGGTGTGTCCTAGTGCATGAAGTTGTGCTAAAATGAGCCCAAAAGTCATCGTAGTGGCGGCATCGTAGTTTCTGGGAAAAGCGGGTGTAGACACGAGATGTGTGTTACACTAGACTAACAATGATCATGTTTGCGGCTCCTCTTCTCCCTGCTAAGCATCCTGTTTTTGCACCGCTGCTCGGTTCCATAGATCACACAGCTCAGCATGTACAGCAGCCAAAAGTCGCAGAGGCGAAAGGGCTGGAGCCCGAAAAGCCGAGGCCTGACTGAAAGTTCGTGGCCTCGAAGAGGGCTGTACATGTAACCACGTATGTGTAGGAACCGGCCGTGAGTAGGAGCACACGGCGAGTCCGCGGCTCGTTTGCCAAAGCTCGGCAGCAGCGAAGAGGCGCGTCAGTTGCTGAGAATAACAAAAGGAAAAAGCGCAGCGATTTGTCGGAGGCGGATGCGGGAGTCCGGTCCGGCTTCAAGCAGCGCATTCAGGGCGGCGACCTCCTGCAAGTAGTGAACCAAGGTGTGCTGGTGCTTCAGACGGCACCACCCCCGCGCAGCCCACCGGGGGTGAGTGCCGACCGGTCCAGACCGAGGATCCCCAGCAGCATGTCCCATCGCCAGAAGGCCCAAAAGGATAGACCGGCTCCTCCCAGGTAAGGCCGACACAGGCAGCGGAGATCAGCTCGACAGCGGGAGCGAAGTCAGATGCTGAGTGCGGGGCCCGCCGCGGCCTGCAGTCTTGGGCCCAACGAGCTTGACAAAGATCGCGCAGAAACCTCCCAAGTGGTCATCATCAGATACAAGTTGCTGGGTCAGGGCAAGTATTGCCCCCCCAAGTAGTTCCTGAAAAGACTCCAAGCTTCCAGGCTGTGGCGGGTAGCCCAGAACAAGGGCAAGGAGGGAAAAAGGCTCCTGACAGCCACTTGTGTGTGGCAAGTGACCAGCCTTCCACTGATCCAAAAGAGCATCCAAGCACTGTGTGACAGACGCTTGGCACACCACAGGTGGAGAATTGGCAAAGGATAAGGTTGCTCTGAGGACGGCTAGCGTTGGGAAGGTTATGGGGACGCCCTGTAAATGCCAAATCAAATTTAATGACCGTACACGACACCGCTTGGTGTGGGCTGTGTAGCTAAGAATTGGGAGCAACGTTGTAGAGTCGCCCTCACAAGAGGGTGTATAAGGGAGGTTGTGGCAACAGTCATCCTCCTTTGAGTGCTATACTTGTGGCTGGTTGCGGCACATAGCCGGGGACGACCATTATAGTTGCTTCATTCTCAGCTACTGGGGCAAGCTTGATCAACGCAGTGTGTGTACGGGATTTGGCATCGAGGCCATCAGGCAGCCAAGCAATAGGTGTCAGTGTTGCAGGCTGTTGAGCAGGCCATTCGACATCATAAACACAAACTCCAGAGGGCTGGCCAGTGCAGCCATTGAGCAATGTAAAAATGATATTGAGCACCTCATGCTCAATGTGGACGGGGTCAATTTCCCGAGACCATAATTCCTCAGTAATGAAAGCATTACCCAATAATGGAATCAATACGAGAACTATGGCCTGGACAAGATGGAAGTGGCCTAATACTGAAAGAGGACCTCCAGATACGCTCAGCGCACAAGCGGCTTCGAATGTCGAACAATTAGAAAGGAGGACAGCTGCATATTCAACTTGAAGATATGCGGTAAGAACCTCAAAGTCACCGGTAGGTAACTTGAGGTGTGGGAAGACAGGGGAGTTGAGGAGGGGCAACACCTTGTCGGTGATGGCCCCTTGGCTGACCTCAGCTTGGAACCAGAGGGCGCCAGTTAAGCTAGGCGGAATGGCAACGAAGCACACTGTGTGAACATGGGCAGCCTCAGATTTAAAGGCCCAAGAAGCGAGCTTATCATCAATAAGATGAAGGAAAATGATAAGTCGACCTTCAAGGACGCTCGGGCAGGAATTTAGGATGAAGCAAATGTACCTGACAAAAAAGTCCTCAAGATTACGTGCCTTGGTGCCGCAAAATTCAACAACGGATATTTTCCGAAGGGTACTGCACCTGGGGAATTGCGAGAGGATCTGCGATGTGGTAACATATGCAACAGTGCTCAGTGGGGTCCCAAAGGACTGGCAAAGATTCCGGAGCTTGACATCAAAGGCTGCAGGGAGTTGGCCTAAAAGTTGCGGTGTGGCCTCAGGTGGCTCGTGGATGAAATCAGAGCCACTTCCTCCCAATCCAGTGGTGAATAGAGGCACCCAATCGACACTCGCAAAGGGCTTGTGACGGACGGTTGGCTTGCTGACCCTTAGATTTTCTACTCCATGCCAGTAGGAGGGCGCTAAGATATCGTCGCCTAAGGGCAGAGGTTGAATATCACGCTTCCATTCTTGTGCCCGTTGATGAGAGACCTGCCGTTGAATAACAGCAGAATCGATGAGTTCATGAACAGACTTTTTCAAGGCCTCATAGTGCGTACGCAGTTCGCTAGGTGACGGTACTGCTGTTATCGGTAGACAGCTTGCAGGATCGGTAACAACGAACCTGCGCACGACGCTGGGTATAAAGGAGTTTCCAGCGAGAGAAGCAATGAGGCTCAGTGAAGTTGAGCGTGGAACGACTCTGAACGCCTCGAGAAGCTCTAAGTCTGCAAGTATCTCTTGCAGCTTTATCGGGCGGAAGGGAAGCGAAGCAGTTTGGAGATACTCAAAAAGTGGCTCGAGAGTATTCTCGAGCCCTTGGTCAATGAAACCATTGCAAGAATTGCCAGCTGCGACAAAGGTCGTCCAGTTTGACAGGAGGTGTGCAGGAAAGAAATCCTCCCACGAAACAACTGGGTAACGTTGCTTAGATGCAGCTGGATTGCAGCAAGCGGCTTCGAAGTTGGCACAACTCCCGAAATAGGAGATCTGATATAACAAAAAGCGAGGATGGTACAGTGCAGTTGTCAATCGCGGAGCTCCATCTTGAATTTCTCCTCTTGGCCTCATAAAGGGAGGAAGGGTGGCTCGCGAAACTCGGCCGTGGTCGTCAATGACCAAAGTGGGAGACCATCCAGCTTCAATTGGATAGATGCAATGCCGCTGTACTCCCGTAACAGGTTGACTGGCTCGTGAGAAAAATGCTCGCTTTCTGGATGCAATCTTGCCGAAATCCGCAGCATCTGCTATAGAGTGCACTGGCCGGAAGGCCAAGACATAATGAGATGTGCCGCTGGAAGATAGGTTTCATAGAACCTGCGTTCTCAAGGATGGGTTGGATGGCGATTGCAGGAGGAAGGAGGAGCTGTAGTGCACAAACTGTTGCCCAGACGTAGTAAAACGCCGAGCTCCTCGATCCCGTGAGTCCAAGGTGCCCTTTGCTATAACCAGCGAAGGATAGATCAGGACACGGGGAACCAGCAACGACATAGATGCACCCGAGCGTTGCTTCACACAGAAGAAGCATTTCCGTGATTTTTTTACAAGAGTTATCAAGGATGTCAGCAACGTCTTCTAGGTAGGCGACAGGGTAGCCACCTCCACACTCTTGCCAGTCGCCTTGAACGTCAAAGTGACGTAGGGTCGAAACTAATGCTCGTATGTGATCGCTTTGTTCGACAGCTATTAGGGCACTGGGATGCTGCTTATGGCATGAACGAATGATATCGACTGCCGTGCAGGCTCCATCAAAAAAAGAGATGACAGCATAAGGTGCGGAGCTCAGGGGGCCATTCCCCGAGAGCTCTTTGGCAGAGCGTGTTAGTCCGACAAAGCCAGAAGCCCGTCGATAATCAGTAGCGATAGTATTTCGCAACTGTCTGACTCCTCTCTCCGTGGCAGCAGCAGCAAGAACCTCAGGCTTGAGGACTTTAGCATTGGCTGGTGCCACACCTGCAGAAGAGTTTCTCTTCCGAGACACTTCTTCGGGCCTGGAGATATCGTCGTCCGAATCGTGGACATCAATGATATCACGCTTGTTAGCTTCCTCTGCCAAGGGCATCGGTGTGTCTGGGTCTTCCGGATCGTTAACAGTGTGTTTGACACTGAAGGGTTCTGTTGTTGCAGCGGAAGGAGCAGCATAACGATCAACTAAAGAACCAAAGCCGGAGGCTGACACCGCTAAGGTGGAGGAGGCTTTAGGCAGGCCAAGTTGTGCCGCAGCATTGATGTACGTTTGCTGCACTCGTCGGCTAGCGGCAGTGGCAGCTTGCACAACAATCGTCGTTACGGAGGACTGATCTCCGACCTCTTCCTGCCATTCTGCAAATGAAATGGCATCCTTGGCGTAGGGAGCACACTCCTCTGGTAACTCATCACGGAAGATGAGTCTTAATCCTCGCAAATTGTCATAGGAATAAGCGAGTCCACAGTCAGCAAACTCAAGAGTACAATAATGCTGAAGTCGTTTGGAGTGAACGACAAGGGCTTGTACCCTGAACTTGACTTTGCTAAGGTCGTCAAGTATGAGCTCATGTCCAAGTAAGTCATAGGCAGCGTCTTTATACGCAGATGTGTGTGACTCCAAAACAAATGCGAAAGACCGCGGATAATGTAAGCCATCGGGCTTGAGCTGCATGTGACATCGATCGCAAGCACTTTGACATACTCCCGTCATCACAATCCTGTTGACTGACGACTTGGCAGCTGCGTTGAAGTTGGTAAGGATGTCTTCATGTGCCTCTAGGTCAGTCAGTAGGACAGTGTAGCAAGCATGTTTAGCAACGCGAAGAGCCGCAGTTGCATTCATGCGGTGTACACACGCACACTCAGACTTAATCCTCAGCGCCAAGTTGGTCTGCGATACACCCTGGAGAGAGGGAAGCGCATTTGCAATTGTATCGTTGACTGAGTGTAGGCTCGCAGGATTGCTTGAGTGATAAGAGAAAAGAGCATTTATGAATCCCTCCCTGAGCTCCTTACTCCAGTCTCGAGTCACAAGCCCAGCTCCAGTAGCAATAAAGGCGCTTTGGATGTTACTGGACGTGCTAGTTAGCTCTTCCTTAGATAGCCTGTTAAAATCCATAACACGGAAGGCACATGTCAAATGGCAAACAATAGATTCAAGTCTAGCCGCAACTTGATGTCGAAGGGCAGCTTCAGTAACCCTGACTGCCAAAGGTTGTGGAGGGGGCGGAGGGACAATGCGCGATGTTCCACTTGCTTTGTGTGCGGTCTGTTTTGCACTCAGCTTGTCGACCTGTTTGGAAGGTTCAACTCGATTGGAACCAAATGAGCCAGCAGAAGTATTCCGCCGCTCGTTATTGCTAATGACCCCTGTCCCTCCCCTTTCATCGGTCTGGGGACCATCGCCGTCTCTGGAATCCTTTTGTTTGTCGCCGGGATCAACAGTGTGAGGCTTGGATGCAGTACACGGAGCAGCAGAATCAGCAGGCTGACTGCTAAAGAAAAAATTGAGGGGAACTTGTGCAGGTGGGAGTACTGGGACCTCCCCTTGTGCATCGGCGGCAGCACCTTGTCCTCCCTCTTTACCTGTACGGCCATTCGCTATCTCATGCTTACCAACTTCCTTTAGAGCGGCAAGGGTACTGCCTATGCTGCGTGCGATACTATCTGCTCGCGCAGCTGCGGCCTCAGCAGCTGAGGTTGGCGCGGCGGAAAAGAGACGCGGAGCAACAGACTGGGGCAAGTACTTCTTAGCTTCTTCCCTTGTCGCATGGTCAAAGGCAGGGATAGGATGTCCTTCAGGTACCCGCGAAGCGCCAGTGACTGTAAAAAGAAAGGAGATTGTGACCTTGTCATCAACGCCAAAGACAGTCGCAAAGTCGCTCCTATATGGGGCAAGAATGACAGCATCACCAAAATTGGACAGAAAGACGCCTCCTGCAAAGGATACATGAGTCCGCTGTTTTTGTTGGACAAACTGAGGCAAGCGGACATTGCCTTTGCCTGCAAGTGCGTAGACTGCATAACATGAGCCACAGTGCTCCTCATTTGGTGGTTCCTCAGAAAAGGAGTGGCTGCAGTGTCGTCCTATAAGACCTCTTGGGTGCCCACTTTCTCCTGTATCGTGGTCATCAAACGTGTGAGGGCATTCGAGCAGGGCTTGCGAAATAATTGACTCATGACGTCTGCCTGCGGAGCTCTTAAGACCAATGTGCAGAATTGGAATTAACTCCTGCGTAGCAATACACTCACACTGCATAACCTTGAAACGCACCGAGTAAGCGTAGCGCTCAACAGCGACTTTGTCTCCAACATTAATAGGTGTGAAGAAGGTAAGCCTAGTGGCAGGCACTTCATGTGTATTACTGTAACGCTTCCAATGTTGCTCTGGCTTCTCAAGGGTGGTCCGCCTTGACGCTGAGGGAAGGAGCGCACTGGTATCTTTGACAAAGTACTCTATCAAAACTCCAAGATTGGTCTGATCATATGCGGTCCACAATGCAGCCTCATCTGAAGCAGGTATAACGACATGAAGGGCGGCTTCTTGAATTCCCTTTGAATCGATGAAGGCATGTCGCACATATGTGGGAGTAGCGCCGAGGCTTTGAATGAGACTACGGCCTTGGTCAGCGTCGAGAGTGCCCTGCAAAGACTTGACTTGAAGATGGATCTCTTTAACGACCGACGGGCATACACACTCAACGAAGTATGAACGAGTGGTGAGATAAGTCCCTGCACAGTGCTTCCTCGGAATGAACTTGTGAGCTCCCCGGATTTTGCTCTCTGGAAGGTCAATTGCATTACGACGCAATGAGTCAATGAACGCCTTGTAACGGAGTGGCGTTACCCTTAGTGCAAGATGTTGCCTGACAACGCATGCAAGTATGTTACACCGGTAAGCGTGTCGCATGATTGCGTCAATATGCGGGCCTAGCTGTGTAGTGACAGGAATACTGCATACAACCAATGCTTGCAACTGTTCAAAGGCGTCCATCGGGAGTGAAGTGGAGAGATGACTGAGTACATCACAAGGCAACTGTGACACATAGACATTCAGATTGGGGGATACTCCCCTGTCACATGCCTCATTTGCCTGCGAAATGTAAACCTCAACCAGTTCAAGTGCACTCGAAACGACACTAGCATCAAGCTGTTGATGCTTAATCCCAAACGTTAGACCCTGCATACGGTCCTGTGTTGTTCTTCGGAAGAAGACCTGGTCTTGCAACTTGGCAAATCCCATATAAAGCCAATCCGTGGCAATGTCGGTCGGAAAAAAACCAACGGCAGCACTTAATGAAATGAACCAAGTGACATTACCGGAATCTACATAACCCTCCTGCGTGGGACCATCTGCATCGCGCTGCCGAATCGTTACCCAGACAGGATAGGCTTCATTTGATGGAGCACCAGGCTTCGCCGGTACAGGTGACGGGATAAGGTCCTGCTGGTCTCTGAAATGATTGATCTGAACATTGTACTCTGATGAGGGAAGATACTTCTTTTGAACATCATAATAGACGAGGTCTTGCGGGAAGCCCTTGGGTGTCGAGAAGACAACCTTGACTTCGTTGGAAGAGTCAATCAACGCCAACACTTCCTTGACCCTTCGCGGTATGGGATCAATCATTACAATGCGCATGTGGGGCTTGATGGTCCCCGCCAGAGCAGCAACATCTTCGATCCAAGACGTACAGACCCTGTCAATCCCTGCAGCAAAGGCCTCACCTTCTTCAATAGCAGACGGAAATGACGCAAATAAAACATCGACCTTTAGATTTTAGATCCATCACAACAAGTTTTTCAAGAAGATGTCTCCAAAGCTCTTTGCGTGTTTCTCTAGCCGCTATGTCATGTGCAGTCATTTTGCAGCTTGACTCTTGAAACCAGCAAGCAATGTACCACAAAAGTTCACCGAGACAAGCCTTAGTAATTCAAACAGATGCACAGTCTCCGATGCTATAGAGACAGCGAAAGCCGACTGACGTATGTCAGAAGGACACAGAGGAAGCTGCAACGATGGTCTAGTGTACAGCACGTCCTCAAATGCGACTGAAGAATAGAAAAGCCGACTGACGTATGTCAGAAGGACACACGGAATTGCGAAAACAGCTCCCTTTGGCAATCAAGGCGGTACAACCTTCCAATGGACAGAGAGTCACCAATCTAACTCCAGCGGCTTTTCTAAATGTAATCGTCCGATACAGACGTGCACAGCAGGTCTCAAGTGAACGTGTACTGCAGGCCTTAGGGATGATTAGCCAAACGCCGACTGACGTATGTCAGAGGGACACAAAGTCAAATCAGCAACTTAGTGGCAAGGTTCCGTACCGAACGTCCACTACCTCGGGCCCTTCCGCACAGCTGGACAACAGCACTCTTGAGAGATTCTGTCGCCAAAGCAAGCTTTCCACAGCAGTCAAACAGCCTACACTTCTTGGAAGTAGGCTTGCGCGCCTAACACTGTGAGCCTTCCCGTACCTTCCCCCTAAGCCCTCGGTGGAAAAGGCTTTTGACGCCCTACTCTGTGAGCCTCCCAGGCCTTCCCCTAAGCCCTCGAAAGCGAGGGGGCCAACTAACTAGTAACAAGCCTTCTAGTTACGGACTCCCACCCTACTGCGTCTCCACAGAGCTTCCCTTTAGGAGTTCTTGAGCCGAGACGCCTTGAGCCAAAGGCTACGGAGTCTTCTGAGGAGTGGCACCAGTTAGAAGAAGTTGATGTGTTCCACAGTTGTTGTTTTAAGATAAAGCTGAACAAACGTATCCCGTCGAACCAACGGGATTGTTGCCCTTGTGCTAGTGGTTCGTCCAATGTTTTACACTTTGCGAGAAGTTGGAGCGACGGATTTTGTGTCTGAAGGCGAAACGATTGATTAGTAGCTCCTGAATTTCGAGTCCTCGGTATGTGCAGCGATGTTGGTGACCTAGTAAGTAGCAAGTTGTATGTAGCAGGTAATCATGTTCTCAATAAGTGCGTGTGACAGTTGTGCTTAAAGAACATGATGATAAACTGGTTAACATGGTGATGACAATGAAAAAAGGATATCTGCTCGGCAGGATGTTTGCTCGTCACACTGACCTCGCGTAAGAGAAGCTGCAAAGACACATGCACACACACACACAGACTTGGTCATGCAATGCGCAGTTCGACTCTCCAGCTTTTTTCCCGGAACAGCAATACCGCTTGGCGGTAGTACTGTATGAAGTTCAACCGACTGAACTAAACTTTGGAAAGCTTTACGGAAGCGATGCGAATTGGGCGCGTTGGTGCGACGTGGGTCGGCGTTTGCCTCGATGCCGTTTGGCACGTTTTTTTTTGACCCGATGCCGTTTTTCGAGACCTGTTTGACACGTGCCCTGGTCGGTCTGGGTGGATCAAAAGTGGCTTCAGAAGACAAATCGCTGGAGTTCGGTTCCATGTTGTCAGCACACGAGGCGCCCGTGTGTTTGACAGGTGCCCTTTTTTTTGAAGTTTGTACGTGCCCTGGTCGGTCTGGGTGGATCAAAAGTAAGAAGACAAATCGCTGGAGTTCGGTTCCATGTTGTCAGCACACGAGGCGCCCGTGTGTTTGACAGGTGCCTTTTGAAGCTTTGTACGTGTCCTGGTCGGTCTGGGTGGATCAAAAGTACCCGAAGAAGACAAATCGCTGGAGTTCGGTTCCATGTTGTCAGCACACGAGGCGCCCGTGTGTTTGCTGTGCTTGCCTTCGAATGTCAGGAGACGGCTGCTGCTTCTGCTGCTTCTCTTGAGACCAAGATGCAAGTATTGGGGCACATCTGTCGTCACCTTGTGAACCAATTGAAGAATGCTCGGTACTTGAGAGAGAGAGAGAGAGAGAGAGAGAGAGAGAGAGAGAGAGAGAGAGAGAGAGAGAGAGAGAGAGAGAGAGAGAGAGAGAGAGAGAGAGAGAGAGAGAGAGAGAGAGAAAGAGAGCGAGAGAGAGAGAGAGAGAGAGATGGGGATGGAAGGGACAGATAGGCAGATATGAGGAAAACGAAAGAGAGCCAGAGATAGAAAGAGAACGGAACAGAGAGAAAGAATACGACAACGAAAGAACGAAAAGAGAGCAGGAGAGACAGGGACCTTGAACCCTCAGACCTAAGACCCCCAAACCCCTACTTCCCCGAATGCGAAACCCCCTATCCCCTCCAAACCCCCGACCCCGCAAACCCCAAGGCACCCTAAGACCTAAGATGGACCCTGTTTGTTGAGTCATTGCTGCAACTAACCGGCAAAGCACCCTTTAATCCAAACCTCTAAACGGCTAAAGCCTTGCATCCAATAACCCAAACCCCCAAACACGTCGAATCCGAAGCAAACCTGATTCCGAAGAAACACACGGAATGAACCGCCAATCCTGGCCTCCTCTCCCTTCGAATCTTCCTGCTTCTGCTCGGCGTCGGCGGAGTCGTTCTCGTGGGCCTGTCACGAAATTCGTGTGTTTATAGGCGAAAGAAGCAAGTTGCGTTGGAATGCTGATGCATCATACACACTGCACAAAAAGAGCGGAGACTATGTAAAATAAGTGCGCATCAGGGAAGCAAAGAAGAAATTCGAAGCAGTCGAATCCGAAGCAAACCTGATTCCGATGAAACACACGGAATGAACCGCCAATCCTCGCCTCTTCTCCATTCGAATCTTCCTGCTTCTGCTTGGCGTCGGCGGAGTCGTTCTCGTGGACCTGTCACGAAATTCGTGTGTCTATAGGCGAAAGAAGCAAGTAGCGTTGGAATGTTGATGCATCATACACACTGCACAAAAAGAGCGGAGACTATGTAAAATAAGTGCGCATCAGGGAAGCAAAGAAGAAATTCGAAGCAGTCGAATCCGAAGCAAACCTGATTCCGATGAAACACACGGAATGAACCGCCAATCCTCGCCTCTTCTCCATTCGAATTGCTTCTGCTCGGCGTCGGCGGAGTCGTTCTCGCGGGCCTGTCACGAAATTCGTGTGTTTATAGGCGAAAGAAGCAAGAAGCGTTGGAATGTTGATGCATCGTTAATTGCTTCCGCTCTCCGCACCTAGCACTGAGCACCTACATGATCTGGTAGACACCCGGCTCAACATCGAAGAGGCCCTTCAGAACGAGCGCGGGCCGCAAGGGAATCAGGCGGGCCCACGAATCCTCGGCAGCTCGATCGTACCGGACGTGCCAGGCAATGCCCAAGGATTCGCACTGCTTCAGCTTCGCGATGTCGAGTGTTCGACCCCACGAAGGGCAGGCACCGCCTGTAGCAGGAACAACCGACAGTCTATTTATGGTTCTGTGTGTCTTGGAGTTTAAGAGTCTAGAGTTTGGGTTTGATTGACATGGAATTATAGGGATTAAGATTATATGTCTATACATGTCACCCACACGAAAACACTCACCGGGTGGATGGGGGAACGGCGCAACTAATTGGAAATCCGGGTGTCCTGATTCTTCTTCTTGTTGGATTTCTTCCGTTCTTTCGAGGCTGTCTAAGACGAAAAGGAGAAGGTCCTTTTCGTTAATCAAGTTCTCCGTAAGGTTCACCTCGTGGTGACTGATCTGCACCTTTGCCTTGCAATTCATGGTCCGGTGTGTCTTCGGGTTTAAGGCTTTACGGTTTAGGTTTAATTGACATGGAGGTAAGGGTTACATGTCAATGAAGCTAATTCCAGAAAATCAAACACTCACCGGTGGGTTTTCTCACAGTCGCCTCCCCATGGTCCTCCATGGCTTTGAGAAGCGTTTTCACCGGCGTCGGCTTATCAAGATAGGACAGGTCCGCGAGGTGCGACGCGATTTTCTTCTTCTCCAAGATCAACAGGCTGTCGAAGTCCAAATGGAACTTCAACAGTCTCCCGCCGTCGTCCTCGCTGCCGATCTCTGCCTGGAAAGGCGCAATTTCATGGAAGCATCGACCCCTCAAGGACCCTGAACCCCCAACTCAAAGCAACCGTTCGAAATAAATGTCATCCAGCGTCTTCGCGGCATCTTTGCCATCCATGAAGGTGCCGCTGCCAAAGCTTGCAATCAACTTGCCGGAAAGGAAGGTCGTCGCCTCGTCCACCTCCGCCCAGATCTTGTCACCACTTTCCATCTCGTGGATGAAGCGAACAGTGCCGCTCACGTTCAGAACCGACCTGAAGCAATGAGTCAGTAACCTGAGTCACAGAAAGTTTCACAATGATGACGTATAGATGAAATTAAAGAATACAAATTAATACATACAAAACGGATTCTGGAGTTCGGCGATGTCCTTGCTCGTGAGGGGCTCCTCGTGCTCCACGAGCTTGATCCGCTTAGCCGCAGAGTCCTCCAACTTATCTGCGCCCGCATCCTCGCGCACCTGCTTCTTCTGCGGGTTGTACTTCTTGTCGTGCTCCTCCATAGCAGTGCGAAGGTCTTCGGATATGTCGTCGAAGCCCTCGAACTTCTTGTAGAAGCTTTCCACCAAAGCTAAGTCGCCGTCTGGTAGAGGCTTTGTGACCTTGAAGTCAGCCGCATCCAGGTTCGTCGGCCCCGCAGTCTCTCGGAGGCCGGCAGTCAAAGCATCAAAGTTCGGGAAGTCTGGCAGGCTAAGGGTACCTGTGCGGGCAAGTGAGTAGGCCTGCTCCCGCACCCTCCCCTCGATCAAATTGGCAATCTTTGTGTCCGCGATGGTCACGGAGCTCCAATCCGCACCCTTCGCCTGCTCCTGGACTGGATCACTTCACTCGTAAACTGTCCAGGCACTGAACCTAAACCCGAAACCAACTCATGGCCGGTCCTCCAAGACAGCCAGAGGAACGGATCCGTCGTAGTCCAAGGCATCCACCAGGGCCACTCGCTTCACCGACGGAAGCTTCTCCAGCAAGGCACGCATGGTTTCCCTGATGAAGGATGTCCCGGCACTGATTTGCCTGAGATTGGATAGAAGGACAAATGACGAGCGAGAATAGAAGAGAATTACCGGAATTATAAAGGGTTTGGGGCCTGTTAAGTATTCGGGTTTAGGGTGTAATCGGCGGAGAGCACCGCCGGCGGCCTGCAGTGCCGCCTGCCACTATAATCATAATAATAAGATAATAACTGTTGTTTACTGCTATCAATAACAAAAAATACCAAAAATGCTTAGGGTTTAGGGTTTATACGGGTTCAGGAGCTTATATTTTTTATTATTACTATTTATTGTTATTATGATTATTCATCAAACTATTATGCAACTATGTTTTTGCTTGTTATGTTTCGCATGCATTACTGTTTAATCTGCCGAAGCCTGCCTCTGTTCCTGACTGTCGCTCACGACATCCGTTGTCAGAAGACCCTTGTCAGTAGGCTTGAACATGTCCTTGCGGGGCAGCATCTCCTCGGCAAAAAAATGCGAGGACATGTTGCTTTCCGACCCCTTCAACACGCATTCCTGCACACACGTCTCATCCGGCCAAGGTGCGCCTTGAAAGGCTCAAAGTCCTCCTTCCTAACTCACCCACATTGCAAGACCTTCAAAGTCTATTTCACGTGTGGTGGGCGGGGGAGCTCGAGCACACCTCCTGTGCTGTCTCAGAAGGGAAGTATGGCGCGCTTCCATACTTATTGAAGCGACAGCGCAAATGCCCACATGCATCATCCTTCATTGTCCCGTGGGCCATCTATGAGACTTTCCAACACCTGCTTGAAGCGCGGCCCCTTCATATGCAAGGTCAGCCGGTAACAATCAGCGCGGTAGAGGCTCAGCAGGTCGTCATGCAGTTGACAACGCTTGAAACTGTCAATGTTGCCCCACCTCCCATCATTAAAGATGCTCGGCAGTTGGGGGCACGCATGCCACACAAACACCCGAGATGGGTCCATCGTTCATCTTTGGGATCCTTTGGAACCACGCGTGTACTACGGGCGGACGGCTCACCTTGCTCTACGGTGGGAGAGGTCGACGCTGCCTTGCGTGCTACGAGAGCCTTTTGGCAACAATCCCCACCAGATTACTCCCCGGAATGGGAGATCGTGCTCAACGATTATCGACCGCAGCCTGCAGCCAGGTGTGCTCTCCCCCAAGAAGAGGACATCATGTTTCATCTCTTACGCACGGGTGACTCTTCGGCCGGACCCGATGGTTGCCCATATGAGTGCTATCGCCAGCTGCCTACAGAGTCTGCACGCGCCCTTCACTCGTATTTCCTGGATATCATCCTAGGGGTCGCTCCGCCCCCTACACAGGCATTGACCTTCATCCCCAAGGCTGACGCAGGCCAATACGCGGATAACTTCCGGCCGCTTGACATGCCTGACACGGCTGCTCGCATCATTGACTCTGCTGTCTTTGCGTCGGCCATGAGCGTCATTGCCCCTTGCCTCAATCAGTCGCAGGCACTTGTTAGTCAGCTAAAGGAGGCCCCTGCCAACTTTATGATGGTCCAGGATTGCTTATTGTCCGAGTCGCAGCCTTGCAACGTCCTCCTTACTGATATGGCCAAAGCCTCTGAAAGGGTCAACCCAGGGTGGCTTCTTGAGGCGTTCCGCAGTGGGTTCGACAATATACCATTCACCTTCTTTATGGTCGTCAATCCCTGCACCGCATTCAAGGCCTCCTACTGCCACCACTCCGTATGAGACAGGGACTTGCTATGGGACGCGCCACATCCGTCCTTCTGTTTTGTGTAGCGATGGATCCGCTCATCTGTTCGCTACATCGCATCCGACGGGTGCGAATGCTCAAGGCATACATGGACGACAACTCCACAGCAGGCTCTGAGGTTACATGGGTTGGCGAAGCGCAAACCAGGTTCGTCTCTCTTTATAGTGCTGGATTTCATGTCCTCAAACACCAGTGCATTTCCGCTGTTAGAGTACCAATTGCACTGGCTGAACAACTGCGCCACGCCAGGGCAGAAGGCATTGTCTCGCCTGTTACACCAGAGTTCCATGATCTCTTCCATCAGACAGCTACCCCTCATTTCTCGGCAGCCAGCCTCACCGAAGTCTGTCGTTGGGTTCATCAGTTGCACCCCATTGATGTCCCGGGTGTACAGTGGTCTTGCTGTAAATCAGGTGAAACCCTCCTTCTGGCTACACAACACGCTCTTCAGGCCTACCTCGCGGGACATTTTGCCAGTTGTGAGACTTTCAGCTCCTTTTTGCGTGCGCCTTGCCAATGCAAATGCAAATCCTCTTTGCTGTTTGGAAGCGCACCTAGCCCTGAACAAGTTTATCAGCTTGATGCCACACCATGGGGTCCCAAATTGTGTACGGAATCTGCGCCGGTCTTGGGCTTTATGCTGTGGGGTGCGCCAACATACGTTGGCAGCACGGCAGGCCCTTGTACCCTTCCTAGAGCGCAGATTCTCCTCACGGGCCAAAAGGCGGCCTCGTCCATTGCCCGTAAACGGAAGTTATTCCAGCCACTCCGTCAGTCTCTGCCCGAGCGAGCCATTTGTTGCAGGGCGTATCTGCAAAGCTGCCTTCAATACACGCAGCAAGTCATTCCGCCCGACGCAGGCGAGCAACAGCGTACCCTTGTCGCCTGCGCCAAATACGTTCTGGGGGGAGGGCGAGAAACACGTCAACGGCGTTTTCCGCATTTTTAAGCTTCCACAGCCTGGTACCTGGCGATTGTCTTGCCCTCTTGGGAGACTGGGGTTCTTGTTGCGATTGGCCCCAAAACTTGCGATTGCTGCTGTGGGAGGAATGCGCCCGGTCTTATCGAGGGAAAAACCTCTCCTTGCTGCCGTTTTGGGGCAGGTTACCCGCAGCCTTGTCAATGCTACTACTGCTCTGCCCATACGTGATGCCCTTCAACAATATGCACAAACTTTAGTCGCTACCAATTTCAGTGCATGGAACGAAGGGTCCACAAAGGAGTCGCTTTCACATGTCCGCAAACTTTACAAGCGTTGCATCCTCGAGACAGAAGACTCTCAAGCCGCTCACTACTTGCTTGACAAAATTGCCAAGCAGCCGTGGGCGGCGGCTGGATTGCAATGGGTAGCGGGTGTCCTCAACTGCCCGGCCAGTCTATCTAGCACGGTTGCACGCGCGTATGCCCTTCGGTGGATTGTTGCCGAAGAGGCTGATGCAAGTTTTGTTTATCGTCAACATTATACGCGACCCGTCACGTGTGCCCAGTGTCACCATCCATACCCGCCGGCCAGCCTGCAACGCCTCGGGCACTCCGGACAGGGCAGCCTCTGCAGGGGTTGTCTTTTAGCCCTTGGCTGGCCAGAGCACAAAGCCTGGCTTGCGTGTAAGGTTGAGTCACTAGCACCGTTTGTTCTAGAAGAGGGAGACGAGTGGTGGAGCATGCCAAACCTGGAAACCATACCAACCCCTAGAAGAATTGGCGCCATACCGCCTGCCGTTTTCAATTATCTCGAACATCCGTGTCTGCTCTGTGGCTGGGCAGACAACTCGGTAAAGCATTGGCTCCGCGAATGCCCCGTCATGACTCACTCTGCGCGCTTGCTTGGATTACACCAACCATTAGCGCCTCAGGGGGGGAACTTGCCTAAACACGCTGCGTCCTCGCTAGAACTCATTGCCTCTGCGCGGCGCTATCTCCGAGAGCTTGGCGCAATGTGGACCCCGGGTTGGACTCCGCCGTCAAGGACACATGACATTGGGCCCCTGGAACATGCAACAAGGATAGCGAGCGCCGCTTATTGGGGGGCGCCAGCCCGATTCCGATCTGTTTTTGGACCGCCGGCGGACTCTTTACGCAATGGTCCGCATAACGGCTGCCTCTTTTCCCGCGGCCTTAGCGTCTCGGCTGTTGACGCTTTCTCTCGCACGCGCCATCGAGCCACTGCTCAACAACCGTCGGTTACTACCACAGTCGATTTTGTTGAGGGTTTCTCTGTCGCCGTGCTCGACCCCCATGCTGTTGAGGTGGGGTTGCTATATCTTGCACATGCCGTATCACAGTGTGGAACACCGCCTTTGCTCCTGCGGACGAATCCATGCCTTCGTTACTGCACTTTGCAGCATCGGGTGCTTACCTCACAGCTCATGTGCAACGGTACCCTGCTGATGCGCTGTACGTCCAGTTTGATGGAGGTTGTAAGCGGCACTTAACAGCTGGGGGGGCCGGCGTTGCGATGTGGCGTCAGTTTGTTACTGGCACGGCGGACATTACGTTCTCTTTACCTTTACCGGACTGTGCGGATGCCTACGAGGCCGAGGCGGAGGCGGCAATACTAGCTGCGATCCGATCGTTGGAATACGCACTCACCCTCCGGGGAAGAGGGGTTTCAATTCGAGTCGTCCACATACAGGGAGATAATCTAGCCATTGTGGCCTACTTAGCTGGCTTCGGCCGGCTCGGTAGGGTTGGTCTAGTGCAACGCTTCTAAAGTGCATGGGACGCCCTGGCCAGGTCCCACATCCGTGTTGAGTGGGAACAAGTCCCGCGGAGTGCTAACACAGTCGCTGACTCGCTTGCTGGAGAGGCGCTTGATGCTGCTATCCTTTTGCAGTCTCAATCCCTTGTTCAAACTACTCTATACGTCAGTATTTTTGATGCCCCTGCGTCGGTCTCCCCGCCTACGGCCGGACTGTCCGCTGCGGTTTTGGCTGCGTTACAACCTTGTGCGCGACATTGGACAGGTGTACAGCTGTCCACTACACTGCAACAATTGCAGGAAAGCAGGGAGGTAATCTCGCTGCCGGAACCGGAGCCCCTGCACTTCCCCCATGTTGGTCGAGCTCTTGCGGTGTTAGGGCCTCACCACCTGCGCGGCATACGGGCTCTGCGCGATCTCTGGCAAACCTTTCCTTCGAGAACACTAGTCGCCAATACCATCGCAGCTCAACCGTTCCACAGGGCCGCTACTACTGCAGAGCCGGAATCTCACACCTTACTCGGCCTATGCGCCTTCTAGCACTCGGACCCCAATCTACCGAAATTGACCTCGTTGGCGCACACTACGAAGCATTACGCGCCTTGACCATTTCCTTGGGACAGGTCGACCTGCTTCCGCCGGTCCAACAGGCTAGGGGAATCCTGGCACGTGGCTGCCCGTCTCAAGGCCATGCTTGGGCCACACTTTCGCCCAAGAGACTTCTCAATTACACCATTAATAGTTCTGCGGCCAAAGCCATAGGGCAGCTACATCAAGGCGGCCTTTCTTTTGCCTCGGCTGCTGCGAAGAACGTTTTGTACGCCATTGATGAGGCGAAAGAGTACCTTGCCGCCAATTTACATCGACTGCAATGGTATCAGCGTGATCAGCGATCTACCTCACGCAACTGGGTTTACTTCGTGCTCGAGGCAGTCGAGGGCCGTCTAGCCCGAGCCCTACTCAGCGCCTTACTGCCTGACGTTGCACATGGGGTCGTATGGCTTCATGACGGCGTGTACGTCCGAGTCGCAGATACTGCTATCTGTGTGCCGGTACTACAACAGGCTGTCGCGGCCGAACTCGGTCAACTCCTTGGCGAGGCGACTGGCAGCGTAGCACGGCATTTGCCCAATCCGGAGGAGCTCGTACGTGTTGCTGATCTCGCCAAACCTCACCAGGAGCTCGTCGCATATCTTGCCCTCGACAGCCGCCCATCCCGTCCAATTGCCTTTACACCGCGGCGGCCCACAGTGAGTGGCCGACGAGTCCGCCCCCTTCCTGCTCCCGAGCACGCTGCCCGCCGAGCGCACCTCAAGCGCACAGCCGCTAAGGAATTGAGCGCAGCAAAGCGACATTGCGTCGGGCTCCATGCCTTCTTTCGACGAGCGGCTAGCCCGTGAGGGCCTGCATCCTCGCGCCGACCATACTTGGGTGCTGGTATCTAAACGGTGCGTGAACAGAGGGCACCCTTCCCCTCACTCCATATCGCCGTTTGTTTTAACGGCTGAGGGGCGGATCGGTTTTTGTCCTCTCCCTTTGTGGCAGGGCTAGTGTCTTATTCATTCTGGATATCCGCCTTGGCATTTTACCTGTTTTGCTGCGATGTCTTGTCATGCACCTGTTGCATTTTGGATGCATACTACGCTGCTTTTCTGGCTCGATAGGCTCTGCCTCGGGGGGTAATACTACTCTCCGCTTTGTTCGTAGTTGAACCGAGAGTAGGTACGCCATGGCTCAGCGTGAACTCACCCAAATCCGTGTTGGTAGCACCCCATCGGAGCTGTGTAGCACTTTACTCCAGGGACTGCCTAGCTGGATCGGGGACATGCCGGTTTTGGCATATGCTACGCCTCCCATTGCCATTTCAGCGGATGAAGTGTTACGCGAGGTTGGCTTAGCATTCGGCACAGCTTCCGTTTTCCTGGAGTTAAGCGATTCAGCCGGGCAGGTTATGGATGCGGTATTCTGCCCCAGCACCACTTTTGTCCGCGCCGTTCTTCCCAACCTCTCGCCTCTGCGATGGGTCATTACGGTGGACTTATATCTGGATCGGGGTGATGAGCAGGCAGCCTTGGAGGTACTGATGTATCGAGATGTCCCTCCGCTGGAGGATGAAATTTGGGATGATACACTGCGCTGCATACTGGAGGAACACTTTGCGCTACTCGCTGCCCTTATTCGGCGTGGTCGCCTCTCGGCGCATCGCTTCCTGCCGAGTCGACTGTGATGATATCGGGTATCGGGCGCCAATGGTGGCGTATGTGATCGATCTTCCATCCAGCTGTCTGGCCGCGTTACTTGCCCTACGGGCCAGTGCTAACACGCCCGACATGCGGGGGCATACGCCTCTAGCATTTGTTCTTTTGCAAGCGAAAGCAGCACTGGATCCGCCAACTGGTTACAGCCCCTTGCTTCTGGCGGTTGCCCGCGGTCATCGTATTATGGTAAATGCACTGCTCAATGCGCAAGCATGCCCTCACACAGCCGCGCGTCATGGCAGTTTACGCGGGATTTCACCTTTTGAGCTTGCTTGTCAGTGGGTGGATGAAGAAGTCCTCCGTGCCTTCCGCCTCTATGGATATGAAGTCCCTCGTGCGGCAGGTATATACCCTCCGTTGAAAACGGTGCGTTTTGCCATCAGCGGCCGCGAGATTGGACGCAGCGAGGCGGGGGAGGACCATGCCAGCCTGATCTTACATTGCCTACAATGGCCGATGGCTGGCCTAGTCGCCCATGAATCGGACGATGAAGTCTCCATCGTATACCGGTTCAGCCGGCCTTCACAGGCCTTAGGCCTCCGGCGTGCCCTGGCCAGTGGCAGTCTCGCCACGGCGATGCGCACCCTGGAACTGCACCCTTGCTTGCTGGAGCTACAGGAACCCACGGTCTGGGGCGAATTTGGCCTTCCTGTTTATTATGCTATCAGTCGCCAGCTTGGCGGCGCTCTGGCGACCTTGCTGATTGCACGAGCCTCGCCAAATGTCCCGGCCTTGAGCTCTCGCGCCCGTCCCACTGTCCCTTTACAGTATGCCATTCGTCTTGGCTCCTCTGCAGCAGTCGTCCAGCTACTAGAAGCGCAAGCTCACGTCCACTCCACGAGTGACCGCGGGTTGTCCCCCTTACATGTCGCGGCGGCGCTGCGCAGCGCCCCGCTTGTGGCATTGCTTTTAGAGTATGGAGCCGGTTTGGGAATGCAGTTGAGCGATTTGCGACCTTTAGTGGCTAGCTCGTTTTACCGCTCTGGCTACGGGCGTGACACGTGCCGTGTGGCCGCCCTTCTTCTGCGTTGTGTGGACACGGTCCCGCACCACGAGGCGGTACTTCTGGCGTCTGAGATGGTTCCCCAGCTTCTTGCTGACAGCAATTGGTTCGCTTTGTTCTGCGACCAATGCTGGGTCCAACGACATCCGGACAGCCTTTGACAGCACTCCCGAGGTCGCGGACCTCTTTTATTTCATAGTTGGCGAACACCAAAAGCCAGTGTTGCTCGCAACAATTGCCTTGATTGTTACCTTTATGTACACTTTGTTTGCATCAACTTAATTGTTGAACGGGCTGCAATACTCTTGACACGTCTGGGCTGGTAGCAGCAGCGTATCGGCTCAACATTAAGGAGGGCACGGCCGGTAGCAACGGGAAGGGGAGGGCGGAAAAGGGGGGGAGGGCCGCGGGCGCTTGAGGACTCGTCGGCACCTCAGCCAGCTTCTGTAGTTTGGCTCCTTGGCACTCTTTGACCCTTGCTTGGCTGCAAGAGAACCCCATTTCTGTCCTTTCAGTTCAATGGCGCCCCGACCCTCAGCCAAATCAAGCGCCCCGATTGGCGGACGCATCCGCTGCAAGCCGGGTAAACCCCAGGGAGGTGGAGCAGGCGCAGTCAAGCATAGCAATGCCCTGGGAGCTGTCGCTCACAAAGACTCCATTGTGTCTGGCAACCCTCAACCACCCGTGCGGTCTCCCCAGCGGCGAGCAGCAGCCCCCAACCCTACGATTGCAACAGCCCTGCTAACGTCAGCGAGGCCTTCGGAACCCGTACAGCTCATCCTGCAGGCGCCACGAGGTTCAGGTGAGCAGTCTACATCTTTTGCAGTCCGCAGCGCCAGGAAAGTCACCAGACGGCCGGCGCCCCCACGACGGGCCGAGGGCCCCGAGGCCGCCCGGCCGGAGACACATATCAATGAGCCCCTGAGGCAGCCCCCGGCGGACATGATCTTGGAGCTCCAAGGTTCGTGGTCTCTCCGGCTGCAGCCGGGAGCGTCCTTGCACATTCATACGGAAACACTTGCAACGCCAGGTACTTTGTCGGAGAGCAGTGGCTCAGCTCCGTCGGATGCTCAGCAGCCCCATGTGGGAGGTCGGCCCCGGATGGCAGGCGCCCCACTGTTACTACGGTGAGGAACAGGGATTCCCCCGGTGGGGTGCCACATGTGGCTTTGAGAGCGCCCACACTATTCTAGGCAGCGGCTGACATACGTCACCCGCCTATTTGTTAGGTTGTCCCATTGCATTGTCAGGCGCTCTGGCCTGAGCCGACGGGAGTGATGGAGGGGAGGGGGGTGTTCCATGCGCTTCTCAGGTCCGTCTTCCCATAGATCTCTGCCGGCCTTACAAGCGCAGCTGCCACTTGTCACCTGCTTCTTAGCGTTGGCGGCCGGCAATTGGTGCCGCCAGGTGGCTGCGGGGCCATCCGATGGTCGCTCGCCCCTTGGTGCCTTGACCTACTGTATGCGATTTGCCTTGCCGACTGCACCGCGCATGACTTGCCTTCATGGTAGCCCTCAGGCTAGGAGTCCAGACGTTAGCTTGCGACATACGTCGCTCGCATTTAATTTCCATGGCGGCATCTCCCACGTCCCCGGATGGACGTACAGGCAGGCAGGCCATTGCTATCAATCTTGCGGAGCTCCCTTCGGAGCCTGAGTCAGACGGAGAGCCGACGGCTTTCCCCGGGGCAGGCCCTTGGTGGCCGCCACACGGTCCCCCGGTACCGGTACCAGTCAATGAGCCGCCCGGGGAACGTATCCACAGGGAGGCCACGGACATGTTCAACCGTCTGGTCTCCCAGGAAGTCTCCTGTGCAGTTGCGGATACGCTGGCTAGACGGGGCGTTTTCATGAACCTGGCTGTCACCTGCGTCGAACCTGCTGCAGTTGCCCAGGGGTCCATGGCCATCTATGTTCGCCCACTCGCACCTCGGGAAGGCGAACACCCCTGGACTGTCTACGTGAGTCAGGACTTCGCGGACGAAGGCTCGGCGGCCGAGGAGGCCAGCGTCGCTGCTGGGCCCGGGGCGCGAGGCGATCGGTTCGTTTGCGCAATGGTCGACGCCAAGCCCGGCCTCTTGGAAGGGGGCGCTCAGTACACAGTGACGTGGATGAATCCTTGACGGCGTGCCTACAACCAAGGCGGAATCACCGGCGTGCGACGTCGCTGCCGAGAGTTCCCAGCCTGCGCCCGTCTTCTGGTTGCCCTAGCTAGGATTGCCTTCCCCGGTTTTAAGTTTACATCAGTTGGCCTTTTCCGCAACATGCAGACTGCTCTGCACAAAGACGCCAACAACTTGCCGGCATCTCGTAACGGGATCTGCGCCCTCAGTTCCTTCGAAGGAGGTCAGTTGCGTCTTCACCGTGCCGATGGGCCAGTGAACTTGTCACTCAGTGAAGGACCACTTCAGTTTGACCCCTTTCTTGAGCACGAGACACTGCCGTGGGCTAATGGTTTAAGGATTGTTTTGGTTGCCTTTTCGGTGAGCCGCCTCGAGCGCCTTACACCGGAACACCGGGCAGTGCTGACTGCATTCGACATTCCTATGCCGCTTTCTAAGGACCAGCTTGGGCCCGCATCGCAGTTCTCTCAGGACCAATCTAAGCCAGCTTCGCAGTGCCCTCAGGACGATGGAGAGGCCGGCATGTTCCTTGAATTGTTCGCCGGCACAGCCCGCTTGAGTCAGGCATTCACGCGCTTGGGTTTCCAAGCTCTGGCTTTCGATAAGGTCTGCAGGTCCAGCCATCCCGTTCAAGCACTCGATTTCGCTGATCGGTCGGAGTGTGAGGTCGTGCTGCAATTGATCCAGGACCATGCCTCTTCATTGCAGTATGTGCACATGGCACCGCCTCAGGAAACTTGCTTGGCTGCCCGGAACAAGGAATCCGCAAATAACCCGGCCCCTCCGGCCCGGTCTCCCGCGCAACCCTTAGGTCTACACGAACTGCCTGAATCGTTGCAAAGGAGAGTCGCTGAAGCCAACGACCTTTACATCTTCTGTCGTGATGTGTTCCTGCTGTGCCGGACCTTCAATATTCCAGTTAGTGTGGAGGCTCCCGCCTCCTCCCTCTTTTGGCTTCTGCCGTTCATTCAGGACCTCTTGTCAGGTGCCGATAATCACGTCGTAGATTTTCACGAGTGCATGCATGGTGGTGATCGAGATCGCAAGCTTCGATGGCTTTGCTCGGCTCCATGGTTCAAGCCCTTGGGGCTTTCGTGTAACCGCCAGCATTCGCATGCGCCCTGGAATGCAGCATCCGATGCAGGAACCAAAGGTGCCTATCCACCTCTCTTGTGCGCTAGGGTCGCCGAGCTAGTTGCTTCTCAGGTCTGCGGAATTCCTACGGCCCCATCTTTGTTCGGGCCAGCCAGCTCCGTCACACGGCTGGCTTATGAGAAACAGCCCCGTAAGCAACGGGCCTTAGTCAGTGAGTTCGGCGCTTACGATGCTTGGGCTGTGCCGCTGGGCTTAACTGCCTGTCCGCCCGCCTTGTTGAAAGCATATCCTAAAGGTGCTCGTGCTGTCCGTCGCAAGCTTTTGCATTGGGGTCAGATACGGGCTTGCGTCCTTCCTAGCCTTGATTTCGCCGTGCTTGAATCCACTTTGGGATCCAACTGGAAATGGAGTATGGACTCACATGCTCCCCCTCTCGAGGAAGGGGACCAGCCCATTTGCAAAGTTTGTGGATTCATGAGTGACTCGACCTTTGAAGATTTGTGCGAGGTACTCTGGATAGATAGGCATTCCCCGCACCCCGTCAGACTTCGTGCAGCAAGCAGTGTTGGCGGGCCACCCCAAAAGGATACTCGAGGCTCAGATCGATGAACGAACCAAGCTCCTTGTAGATAACCTTTTGACTGGACGTGCAGCCCGCGAGGATCTGGGAAAATCGCGACTGGCCGAGTGGAACGAGATCGCTAAGGAACTTGAGCCCATGGAGGAACAAGCTCGGAAATCTTTGGATCCTTTGGTGAGCAAGATCATCGATGGGAAGAGAACCTTCCTACTCGAGCGGTTGCTCGCTGACTCGTCCTTTCCAGACCAGTCCTTAGTCCCCGACCTTAGGAAGGGTTTTCCGCTGACCGGATGGATGCCTAGGACCGGGTTGTTTGTTGCCGAACCTCGCCCCCCTAGGACCAGCCTGGACAAACAGCTTAGATGTGCCTCCGCCAGGAATGCTGCCACGCTGGCCAGGGTCTCTTCTCAGCCGGTCGATGCTGTTGCTGAAAAGGCTTGGTCCGAAACACTTGAGGAACAGCAAAAAGGCTGGCTGTTTGAAGACCCGGCTCCGGACCTTTCGTCCGTCCTAGTTGCCCGAAGGTTCGGCATCATCCAAGGTGCCAAGACTAGAGTGATAGACGCCGGAAAGGCAGCCGGAATCAATCAGACCGTTGGATTGCCTGAACGTTTTAGGCTACACAACATTGATTTCATCTCAGCCTTCCTGGTCTGGGCCATGATGGACCCACGGGCTAAAGGGAAGCAGGTATCGGGGAAAACTATTGATTTAAAATGGGCGTACAAACAGTATGCTGTCGATCCCTCAGATCGAGAAATCTTCAGAATCCTTGTACTTGACACTTGCTCGAGGAAACCCAAATTCTTCGGAGCGGCAGCGCTCCCCTTCAGAACGACGGGATCCGTGGCAGGTTTTCTGTTAAACATCTTGCCAGGAACAGTAACACAGTTAGTGCAGTGCAGTTAATGTACAGGAACAGCCGTCACGCACACGCGACGTGCAAGGCTCGAGACCAGCGGACACAGTGACCCACAAGGAAAAGTGACCGCTTCAGTTTGAGAGTAGGAAGCTTAGTGAAGCCCGTTCTTTAACATGGTAGCGGAGCTGCCTCCAGGAACCTCCTTGGCAGCGATGATGCTACTCGTAGCCATAGGAACCATGATGCTCGGCGCCATGGCAGTTTGCCTCGTTGCCGGATGGAAGCAGATGCGCGCGAATGAGCAGATCACCAAGAAGACAGAGACAGTGCTCAACATGCCCACGCTCAGGATCGCAGTCCGTTCAGGAACAAAGTACCACCGCAGAGGTTGTGGACACCTTCGTAACCACAACGTGACAGCAGGAAATGCGCGAGACTTTGACGCTTGCAGCGATTGCTACCCCGACCGAGTGTTGGTGGAAGAGAAAGAGAAAAGGAACATGAAGTGCTACGGTTTGGCAGCATGTATGGTGCTGCTGGTTGGTTTCGCACTGGGAAGCCTCGCAACTTTGTGCGGGATGATCTTGGTCCCAGGAGCAGGAAGTATGGCGGTGAGACCGTGGCAGGCCCTTGGCAACAAAGTGGAGACCAAGGAAGAACTTGCCCTTGGAGACGCCTTATCCTCCAAGGAAGCGAGCCGTGGGAGAAAGGAACTACCGTACGTTGAGAGTGACGAGAGCGAGCTCATGGCAGTGTGGTCGAGCAGAAGGAAGCCCAATACGCACCCCAATACGCACCGGAACCGCTACAGGAACTATGACGTGTACGGCGAGTACTACCAGCAAGGCTACAACGAGTGCAGCGTGAACCCCGACGGCACCAACGTGAACACGATCAGGAACACGAACGCGTACACGATTAAGGACTATGTGGAGATAGGAAAAGTCATGGTACCGTACGCTTTGTTGTGCGCGAACCAAGTGATGAACGAGCTCTACAGCGTCGTTAGCGTGACCGGCGAGTACTACACGGAAGAGAACAGGAACGGCGACCAGAACACCGAGAACCAGGAGAGTGAGAGCCTTGAGTCAGGCTACGCCCCTAGGTACCTAGTAAAACAACAGCGAGAAGTACTGAGGAAAGTTGTACAGGAACATGTTCACAGTTTCGTAGAAAAGCTAGCAACCGTAGGAAAGAAGTTTCACGACGTCGTGCATGTGATAGTTCAGGAAGTCATTTCCAACAGAGTTGTATTTCAAGGAATTCGCATAGCAGTGTTCTTAGGAACCCCAATGGGACTGATTACTTGGATCACCCTGTCGTACTATTCTAGTTTGTTTTTCGCAAGAGCAAGCAACCGCTTGAAGCACCAAAGGAAGACAAGAGGAGAAAGGAGAGCACAAGCAGTGAGCAGGAAACAGTGCAAGTCACTACTTTTAGCAGCACTAGTGTACAGCAACCTTGAAGCAGCAAAAGGAATGGAGGATGCATTGAAGGCACTTGCCGAGATCAATGCACAGACCTTACAAGGAATACAGACACTAGCAGAGGAGATCAGGAACTCAGCAGCTTCAGGAAGTCAAAGAGAAGCAGGACTCACACAAGCATTCCAGGAAACCCTGACAGCAGTTCAGGAACAACAGAAGACAGCACAAACAGCGTTGGCAGACGCCCACACGAACGCAGCAACGACACTTGAGGAGATAGGAGCATCTCTGGAGAAAGCAGTAAAGGAACAAAGAAAGCCTGGAGAAGTGGAGTTGCACAAGCTGATTAAAAGCCCCGAAGCATTTTCCCCAGGAACATGGCAAGAAGAGAAGAGTGGATGGACAGAGTTCAGGAACAGGATGCGGATCTGGCTTGGAGCAGTGGATTCCAACATGGTGAAGATCATGGACATCGCAGAAAGGAACCTAAAAGATGATAAACAAGTGAAGATGGCTGAGATGTCTGCAGAAGCAAAGGAAACAAGCCGACGCCTGTACAGTGTTCTTTGTTCGTACACTAAAGGAAGGCCGTACCGAGTTGTAAAGCATGTAGCTGAGGAAAACGGTATGGAAGCTTACCGTATGCTACTCAAGGAATATCAACCAACGAATCGTGCGAGATCGTTGGAGTTGTTTCACAACATTCTCAACTACAAATTTGCTCACAACAAAGGAATTGCTGAGAATATCCTCGAATATGAGGAACACATCGAGAAGTACGAGAAGGCAACTGGAGAAAAGGTACAGGAGAATTTGAAAGTATCTACTCTTATCCAAGGTATGAAACCTGACGTGAAAAGGCACTTGTTGCTCAACATGGATGAGAAGACACAGTACAATACTCTTCGTCAGTACCTTGTGAACTATGAGTCAACCGAGCGTTGGACTAACTCTTTAGCAGCCCAGCAAGGAACACCTCACCGAACCACAACAGACTTGATCGACAAAGGTGATGACCATGGTGGTCTTGCAGCAATGGATATCAACCAAGCATGGTACAAAGGAAAGAAAGGCTATGGCAAAGGTTATGTTCACCATAAAGGCAAAGGTAAAGGAAAAGGCAAGAAAGGTGGAAAGGACTTCGGAAAAGGTTTCGGCTTTGACAGCAAAGGCAAAGGTAAAGGTAAAGGTTTCGGAGGTTTTGGCAAAGGCAGAGGTCGAGGCAACTGGAAAGGCCGAGGTAGAGGTTTCAGAGGTTACAAAGGAAAAGGCAAAGGTCGAGGAAGAGGTTTCTTCAGACACAAGGGAAAAGGTAAAGGAAAAGCCCAAGCAGCTACAGGAGTGTGTCACTACTGCCATAAGTATGGACATTTCGAAGCACAGTGTAGGCAGAAGATGCGTGACATGGGTTATCAGGCAAGGAACGTTGACCTTGAAAACCAGAGCGAGCAAGCGAGCACTACAGGTACTTCGACTCAGGCCCCTTCGTCAGCCAACAAGACCTCAACAAGCCAAAGCCAAGCAAGCCAAGGAACCCAAAGACCAGTGATTAGGATGGTCTCCATGTACCACATGGGAGACGAGCCCACAAGCTTTCCGGAGGAATTCGAGATGAGTGAGAACTCTGATGAGATAGAGATTGAGTACTTCGGAAGAGTTTTGCGGGTTGTTGGTGAAGAAGTTCAGGAAGAGAGAAGTGAGACAGAAGAGTTTTGGATTGGTGATGAAGATGATGAGTTTCAGGACTGTGATGAGGTGAGTGATGATGCATGGTTGCAATGGCACCTAGAAGGAACTCCGATAGGAACTCAGGACCGTGGATACTACTTTGAGTGTCCCAATGGATGTCATGAAACACCGTGGCACCCAGACATGCAGGAATGTGAGAACGGATGTCACCATCCTCCTAGAAGGAACAGAGTAGAGAGAACAGCACCCTCAAGGACCATTACTAGGTTTGCGCGTGCAGCGAGGAACGCGAGAACTCGAGAGATCGAGGTTGTGCTGGATTCAGGAGCCGACATTTCGTTGGCACCAATGTGGATGAAGAAGTACGGAAGGAAAGCACCCAACACTACCAAGGTAGTTTTGCGAGATGCGCAAGGATCCCGAATTAAGGTTTCAGACCAAAGGATTATTGAAGTTGAGTTTCGGGATATTCAAGGAAACATTGTGAAGGTTGAAGAAGTGTTCTTGATTTCATCGGTTGTGCACCCTCTTTTGGCAGTAGGTAAACTGTTGAAGAAAGGCTGGGAGTTCAGAGATGGAACAGCAACAGGCACTTTCCTAACAGAAGGAACAACCAAGATCGCAGTGAACTACAACAACAACTCACTTACAACAAAAGCCTTTGTGAGAGCAGTCAACTGGGAAGCAGAAGCAAAGCCTATCCCTATGTACTTGTGCGAGAACTTGAAGGAACTCATTGAAGAACAGCGTGTTGGTTGGACCAACTGGCGAGACCCTTACCAAGTCCACTTCAGCCTAGGAACCTCAGAACACGTTGATACTTACTTGATGTTTCCACCAGGAAAGTTCGCATATCGAGCAGTGCTTATTGAGGATGATGATCAGTGGTATTTGTTGCATCACAGCATCATGTTTGAGGAACTTGAAGAACCGTTTGGAACAATCTTCGATGGTAGCAAGGAGTATCGCACACTTACGCTAGTATCGCTCAAGGAATTTCCGCTGAACCTCATAGGCACCCCCAAGGAAGATGAAGATCGAAAGATGTTTGAAGAGTACACTGAGGATGCATGGTCAATCAGCATGGATGGCACCACACTCACGAGGTACCATAACTCGTTGAGGAAGACTTTGTTCAATCCTCGAGATACCAATGACATTCCAGTGGACATAGGAAACCTCAGACCAGACAGGTACACATATGGAGAAGAACCGATCAACAAGGATTTCTTTGAGGATGACAAGTTCTGGACTTTGGATGAGCCTCACAGAGACCCAGAACCACTAGGAGGTTTATCTTGGACAGGACGCAGTGTATTCGAACTCATCGAACCAGTGAACCCCAAGGCCAGAAGACCAAAACAGAAGGTTCACCAACTGGACACGATTCCAGAACAGGAAGAAGAACAGGAAGAGACCTCAGAGGCCCAAGCACCAGCGCACAGGCACGAACTTGCAGGAGAACTGTCGTTTACATTCAATGGTCATGAGTACAACCAGCAGAACAGCCTCAAGGCCCTGAGAGAACTGTGCAAGGAACTAGGAGTTTCAAAAGCTGGATCTAAGCAAGAGATCCTCAGAAGGCTCAGTAGATCCATTATGGAAGCAGAAAGGCACATGGAACTTGTTTCAGGCCAGAAGAAGTACAAAGAGTTTCTAGAAGCTGAACCTCTGAAGGTACCCAAACAGCCAAAGCCGGAGGAAGTTGCAGTGCATAATCTCACACACTTACCTTATGCATCTTGGTGTCCGACGTGTGTAGCATGCAAAGGAAAAGAGTCTCCACACCTTCGTGAGAACCCAGAGAAGGAAAGATCTTCGAGACCAACTTTCTGTATGGATTTCTGTTTTACAGGAACAAGTCATGATGAGGCACCAGCGGCAGTATGTCTTGTGTGTGTTGATTCTTGGAGTAGGAACATGGTCTGTATCCCGACAGCATCTAAAGGAAAAGATCTTGTAGAGCACCTTTGCGAAGGAGTGACCTACTTGAGTACTCAACTTGGATACGGAACTATCAACTTGAAGGCAGACAACGAAGGAACAATGATGAAGCTGAAGCAAGTCATCCAGAAGCAGAGAGCAGCTTTAGGTCTAGGAACAGTCTTGCAGGACGCAGTCAGTGGCCAGAAGGAAACCAACGGCATGGCAGAGAGAGCAATCCAAACCATTAGGAGACAAGGAACAACCTTGATTAGGCACCTTGAACACAGAACAGGAACATATATTGCTCATACACATCCAATCTTCAGTTGGGCTTTCAGGCACTCGGCATGGACCTTGAACAGGTACCATCGCCATTCCTCCACAGGAATGACTCCGTATGAGTTCATGGCAGGAAGGCCTTACGAGGGCCAGCTCGCCGAATTTGGCGAATCACTTTTGGTTTTGACCAATCGTTCAGGAACTCGTGGCAATAGGAAAGGTGACCCTATTTGGTTGAGAGGAGTGTTTTTAGGAAAAACAGACAACAACCTTTTCATTACGTGGCACATGGACGGCATCAAGACGAGCCGTAGCGCAAAACGTTGTGTGGAACACTTCGACGTGAAAGGAATCAGCAGTGTAGGAATTCATACTTGGGAAGTGAAGCACACTACACTGGCAACAAGGAACATTCCCAGGAAGAACATTCCAGGACCAATTGCAGAGGCGCCACCTGTCGTGGATGGAACAACTCAGGAACAGTCGGTTGAGGACTCGGCACCTTCAGCACCTTCAGGACCGATCGCAGGACCGATTGTCATCCAAGGCGGGGACTCTGCAGGGAAGTCAGGACCTACTAGGACAACCTACCTAGAGAGCAAAGCGAAGCAGGCACAGAGCAAGAGAAAGGCAGAAGAAGAACTTGAGCAGGAATACGACGACCAAAACAAACACGACGAAGCAGCTTCAGACCCAACGTCTTCTAGTAGCAGCAGTAAGGAAATGGACGCAGCCTCAGAAGAAGAACTCATTCCAGACAGTGCAATGGCAAGTGAACTTCTTTCAGCTAGAGGACCAGCACCTCTTAGGAAAATGGAATTTGATGATGTAGGAACAGGTTCCAAGATCCCAAAGATTGATTCTCCCAAGAAGAAGTACCCTCCGTTCAACGTAGGAAGAGTATTTGAGCACAATGATGAAGAATTACCTGAAGCAGAACCAGGTACAGAGGACATTTTCTGGGAAGATTCGTATTCGGACATTGGCGATTCCGACGAGGAACAAGACATCTTCAAGAGCGAAGATTCTGGACCTCCAGAAGTTGCAGAAGCCCAGTTGCAGGAACTGGATCGTGAGGCAATGCTCACAGAGATCAACAGACTCACCGAGATGAAGGCATTGGCAAGGAAACCCTTGCAAGAACTCGAGAGAGAAGAGGAGAGAGAGACAGAAGAAGAAGAGAGCAACCAAGGAACAAAGTGGTTGACGACGAAATTCGTCTTCGATTGGCGATTCAGGAACGGCCGATGGACAAGGAGAGCTAGGCTAGTCGCGAGAGAGTTCAAAGCAGCAGAAGTAAGGAATGACACATTCAGCCCAGCAACAAGCGCATCGTTGGTGAGACTTATCCCTATTTTGGGACTACAACAGGAACACGCCTTGTACTCCATTGATGTCAAGGACGCATTCTTGCAGGTACCACAAAGGACCCGATGTGCATGTCAATTCCCAAAGGAATATGTGGATCTGTTTGGCGACCAGGACCCTAGTTGTAGGAACGAAGGTTTGTTACTGCTAAGAGTACTTCCAGGACAGCGAGATGCAGCACTACTATGGAGTGATCATTTTGCAGGAACCCTCAAAGAGCAGAACTTTGATAGGAGCAAAGCATGCCCTACTTTGTTTCGTGACGACAGGAACAGCATACTTGTTGTGCATGTAGATGACATTCAGGCAGCAGGGAAAACAAGGCACCTAGAGCCCAAGCTAGGAAAGCTAAGAGAAACCTACGAGCTAAAGGTTGAAGGCCCCTTCTTGACAGAGCAGGAACTTGAAGTAGGAGAGTCACACCAGACAATCCGATTCCTTAAAAGGAAATTCAGCTACCACAATCACGAGCTCCACATCACGAGTGACCCGAAGTATCTTGTGAAGCTTAAGGAAGAACTGAAGCTTACCAGCAAAGCCTCAAAGCCAACTCCGTGCACCCAAGAGTCGCAGGAACAGGACAACACTCAGACCTTGAACCAGGAACAAGCAGCATCGTTCAGGAAGAGCGTTGGCATACTCTTGTATGTCAGTCAGGACCGCCCTGACGTGCAGTTTGCCGTGAGAGGTTTAGCCTCCAAGATGTCGGAACCAACACATGGTTCTTGGAAGCACTTAGTCCACCTAGTGCAGTACATGTCGAGAACTGAAGGATACCATCTAGTGTACAGGAAGACACCCAGAGGACTCAGTAATCTCAATGAATCCATTAGGAATGGTAACTACGACTTTACAGGAACAAGGCCCAAGGAACACCACCTTTTGGAAGTCTTCAGTGATTCAGATTGGGCAGGAAAGAAGGACACAAGGCGCTCAACATCTTCAGGAATTGTTTGCTTAGACGGTCAGTGCATTTACTCTTTTTCTAGGAACCAGAAGTCGGTTAGCTTGAGCAGTGGTGAAGCAGAGTACTACGCAGGAGCGTCAGCAGCGTCAGATTCTATCTTGTTGAAGGAAGCAGTGGAATTCTTGACCAGGAAACAATGCAAGGTACACTTGTATATGGATTCTTCTGCAGCTAGAGGAATTATTACAAGGCAAGGTGTAGGTAGAGTCAAGCATTTGCAGATCAGGACCCTTTTTCTTCAAGACCTCCACAAAGAAGGAACAATTAGTGTTCACCCAGTAGGAACCAAGGAAAACACAGCTGATATAGGAACCAAGCCCCTTTCAGCGAAGCGTATCAGACTGTTGTTACACTGGCTAGGTTTTCAGACCAGCGAGAACGAACCAGTAGGTAGAGAAGAGCTCAAGGAACACAAGGCCCAAACACAAGCTAAAGCAGTTGTAAGGATGATCAAGAGCCCAGGAACTTTGTCTTTTGCAGCTTTGTTGTTTGCAGGAATTTCAGGTATTTCGGACAGTCTTCAGATTCAGAGTTTCAAGGAACAGTGTTTTGAGAGTTGTGTTCAAGAAGAAGAGTTTCAGGCAGACTTTCAGGAACATGTTTTCTGCTGTGCAAGTGCATGCGAGCAGGACGGCATATGCAGTGACACGAGTGCATGTGAGCTAGGAACGTTTGCAGGAACAGCGCATGGAACAACATGTAGTGAGATGCTTTCGCAGCTCAAGGAACTCTGCGGAACACTCGCAGAACGCTCAGGTATCCAGGAACTAGTACGCCCAGTAGCAGGTCAAGGCACCTTACCAGGAACCTCAGCAGCCATGGAAGCGAGCGCGAGTTCAAGCAAAAGCTCAGAAGAGATCGTCAAGGAACTTCAAACCTTGAAAGAAGCGGCAGTCACGTTGAAGACCGCTACAGAAGAAAGGAACTTGATCGCGGAGTCGATCAGGAAGAACACAGAGGAAGCTGCGCGTTTGCGCAAAAGTCAGGAACACGTTGCAGGATGTGTGGAAAGTTTGACATCCCAAATCTACAGCGTGAAGCACCAGGTTCAGGAAATGGCTGAAGAGAACGAAAGAGACCGGAAGCAGGTCAAGGAACACATGAACTTCGTCCTAGGTACATGTGATTCCGTGAAGGAACAGCTGAACCAGATGATGCAGGACTTCTACGAACAACAGCAAGAGGAACAAGAAGAAGAAGACGACGAAAAGGAACAAAGGAAAAGAGAAGCCAAGGACCGAGAACTAGAAGGTGAACTACGTCGTGAAGGACACGGACAAGGAACAGCACCTTCGAGAGCTACGTCACCTACCTCCCAGGAACACAAAGGAGAAGACGATATAAGGAACTGGTCAGACAGGAGCTACTTCGAAGGACTCCAAGAACAGGAAGAAAGCCAGGACTACTTCGGCGAGAACGAGAACGAGGCCTACGTGGACAGCTACGTTGGAGGAGAAGATCCCGGGGAGTACCCCGAAGAAGCCAAAGCAGAAGAAGGAACAGCAGCAGCAGAGGAAGAAGAAAGCGAGGAAGCAAAGGAAGAAAGAAGGAAGAAGAAGATCGCGGAGATCAACGCCAAAAGCAAGCAAAGGCTAAAGGAGAAAGAAGAGGAAAAGAAGCAGTTTCCGTACCCCTACGACTACAGCAGCGAATGGAAGGAATACTCCGAGAACGGCGAGATCTACAAGCAGCACAGAGTCACAGGAGAAAAGATCCACATCGACAAGGACTACACGTACAAGCACGAGAAGGGAACAAAAGGAAAGAAGGAAGGAAAAGGAAAAGGAAAGCCAAAGGCAAGAGCAGAAAGCACAGGATTTCGACCTCGAGATGAAGATGATCGCAAATATTGGGATGAACAGGACAAGATCTCAAAGGAGCAGAAGGAAGCGAAAGCCAAAGCAGAAGAGGAGAAGAAGGCAAAGGAGGAGCAGATTGCCAAAGCAAGAAGGATTTTGGAAGAAGCAGCAGAAGAGCAGGAAAAGCGAGACAGAGAGCAGGCAAAAGCAGAAGCCGCAGCAGCCGCCGAGAGAAGGCGAGAGGTAGAAGCGGCAGCCAAAGCAAAAGCAGAGAGAGAGGCAAAGGAAAAGGAGGAGACAGAAGCAGCAGCCGCAGCAGCCAAAGAGGAAAAGGAAAGAAAGGAACAGGAGAAGAAAAGAAAGGAGAAGGAAGCCAGGAAGAAGAGAGAGGAGGATCAAAAGGCATCGTCAGCGTACATTGCCAAGAAGGAAGCAGAGAAGAAGGCAGCAGCATCAACAGCAACAGGATCAGGAGAAGCAGACAGGATCCAGAAGCTTGAAGAAATGATGAAGGAGATGATGAAGGAACGCAAAGAGGATAAAGAAAGAATTGCAAGCCTTACACAGGAGCTTGAGAGCAGAGGATCAGCAGCCGGGTCGCAGGCACCCACGGAACCAGACACAGCACCAGCAACACCAGCAAAAGAAGAGGAGAAGCCAGAAGGAAAAGGAACAGGAAAGGAGCCACCGAGTGTCACACAGCAGCAGCAAAGGAAAGGAGGAAAGGACGACCCAGAACTTTCCGCCAAAGGACCAGTGAACGAAGAATCGTTCATGAAGGGCAAAGGAAAAGGAGAGTTTGAAGGAAACTGGTTTGCAGTCTACGGTTTCCAGAACAGGAACTACCAGTGGAAGTGGAACGAAGCCAAGACGCAGTGGTACTGGTATTCCGGATCAAAGGAAACAGGTTGGAAAGCAGGATCAAGAGACAAGCAAGGAAAGGAGAAGTGCATGGCACAAGCAAGGCAGCGTGCAGAGTGGCTAGAGCAAGAACTCAAGGAACAGAAAGAAGTCAGCAACGAAGAAGAAGGAGTAAAAGTCTACAAGGTCGACGACGGCGAAGTGACCTTCCAGTGAAGCAAAGGAACAGCGAGCAGTACTGAGGCCAGAGAGCCGAGGAAAGAAGCAGCAGGACACAGGAACCGTGGCACAGCCCTTTTTGTTTCTGTGGTGATCTAAGTATAGTAAAGGAACGTCTTTTGTACAGTCGAGCAACCTTGGAGAGGATTGCGAGTGAACATAGGAACATATGTTTGCGATGAGGCAGAGTGTTTGTTTTGCAAGTGAAAAGGAACTGCAGTGTGTTTACTGTTGACAGGAAAAGTCGGAGTCACCTCAGTCGAGGAACTTTCGCTAACTCCGAAGGCGGGGTGTTAAACATCTTGCCAGGAACAGTAACACAGTTAGTGCAGTGCAGTTAATGTACAGGAACAGCCGTCACGCACACGCGACGTGCAAGGCTCGAGACCAGCGGACACAGTGACCCACAAGGAAAAGTGACCGCTTCAGTTTGAGAGTAGGAAGCTTAGTGAAGCCCGTTCTTTAACATTTTCTGAGAACGTCCGCGGCCACGTGGCACATCGGCTCAGCCCTGCTGGGCCTTTCTTGGTGCAATTACTTTGACGACTTTCCTCTTTTCAGTTTGGACGAGCATTGCCCTTGTGCCGAATCATGCGCGGAGGCCCTGCTTGACATCCTTGGAATAACTTTCGCAAGGGAAGGGAAGAAAGCCACCGAATTCTCCAAGCAATGTCGGGCCCTTGGCCTGATCATAGATCTGAGTGAATTCGGAAATGGAGTCGTGTACATCAAGCACACGCCAGAGCGCATTCAGGAATTGAGGCAGACCCTCACACGCATTCTTGATTCCGGCTTGCTTGAGTCGTCAGAGGCTGAAGCCCTTCGAGGCAGACTCCACTGGTTCAGCTCTTTCCTTTTCGGCCGCCGGCCCTGCCAAGCCTTGAGAGTCTTAGGTCTTAGGGCTAAAGGTTTAGATAGGGGTAGGAAGCTGAGCAGTGACCTTCGTGATGCTCTCACGTACCTGCGTGATCGAGCTCTGGAGTCGCCACCTGTGCAGCTCACTCCTGACATCAAAGAAACCTTTTACGTTTTTACCGACGGAAGCCTTGAAGGAGATGTAGCCGGTGTGGGCGGCATTTTGTACGACCCACTCGGTAAACCTCTTTCTTTCTTTGCAGCCAGCCTTCCGTTTGACGCTTTGAACAGACTTAAGGAAACCTCGAGCCACCCAATCTGCGAGGTTGAGTTGCTGGCCATCTGGGCCGCCTTAAAGCTGTGGATGAACCGACTTACCCGTTGCCTTGTAGTGATCTACTTGGACAACGAAGCTGCAAAGGGAGCCTTGGTATCCGGGAAGTCGTCGACTCTCCCTGGTCAGTCCATAGTGAGTTCGGTTCTCGACTTGGAGGACTCAGCAAGGATCCGTCCGTGGTATGGCCGGGTGCCAACCAGCTCTAATCCAGCAGACGAGCCCAGTCGTAGTGTCTTCGGTCATTTACTGAGGGATGGTGTGCAAAGGCTTCAAGCTCCGTGCGCTTGGCCGGTTTGAGGCATCTGCTTACCGAGCTCGCTCTCAGATGGGGTGTGGCAGGGCGAGCAAGGTGTGAACAAACTCGAGACTTACTGCACCCCTTTGCCCTCTCGAGAGAAAACGAAGACGCTGTCCGAGTGTGTTGCATTGTTTAAGCTTTCGCATGTGCTCAACAACAGTTAACTTTCAGAGACTCCCACGCGGTCAACACTAAGGAAATAAAGTTACGGTCCCGGAGGGACGATGCTCTTATTTCCGTGTGTTGATGAATTTTCTTTGTCAAAATTCAAGCGTGGTTTGATTGCCTTTTTCATGCTTCAGCTTTTCAACACATGTCATTCGCCTTGTGTTTGAGCAGTGGAATCCCTCGACCATCCGATGTCGCCTGCTCGAGATGGGAGGGATGTGGAGGTAGAAGCTTTCTCTGGCCCATGAAAATTTTGGCCCGCCCTCCCTCGCCTTTTGCTGGAGTAACATCTTTGTGCCTACCCCTGCCGTTTGTGGCAGGGCGAGCAAGGTGTGAACAAACTCGAGACTTACTGCACCCCTTTGCCCTCTCGAGAGAAAACGAAGACGCTGTCCGAGTGTGTTGCATTGTTTAAGCTTTCGCATGTGCTCAACAACAGTTAACTTTCAGAGACTCCCACGCGGTCAACACTAAGGAAATAAGTGAAGTTAAAAAAGCGCATCCTTGCCCTTCATCCAGTGGCTCGAAACCACAATCCTCGGGAGCCGTTCTGCAACAACTGGCGCCTGCCGGCAACGCTGATCCCAGCCGAGCTGCACACGTTGGACGCCCTGATGGGACAATCTTTTTGCCGCCACATTGCTGAGCTGCTAAACAGCCCGGATGGCCTCCTGAGTGGGCACATCACGGCCATTCTGGCCGCGCGGGCACAAGGTCGCAGCTCGCTCAGCATCTTAGGCTGTGCGGGATCTTCCAAGACTTTTTCTCTGTGGTGCGCCCTGGTCTGTCTGGATGCTGTGCTGGAGCAAACTGTGTTTTGGACAGCACAGCAGCATTCTGCGCTCATTGCGGTTGTGCGTATCGCCTCCAACCTCCTAGCTGATGCCCCACAATGGCTGCGCCCGCTCGTTGTTGTGCGGAGGGTATCTGGCGATGCTGAAATGATTGACCCGTCCTTTGACCATGTGCCTTTCACTGAAGCTGCCGAACACCAGGCGGCGGATTTAGGGGACATTCCCACGACACAGCCAGGATTAACGGGGCGCACCGCACGTCTTGCCTCCCCCTCAGTAAGCAGTGCTCATATGCTGCTGCTCACGCAGGGGTCCGCAGCGTTGCAGCTTCGTTATGCCTCCTACAGCGAGGTAAAAACCTACCTCACCAGCGCGCATGTCATTGTGATTGACGAGGGGCAGCAGGAGGGACAGCCTGCTTCAGCTGCCATCCTTGCGAATGCCGCAGGCCAGCTCGTCATCCGCACGGGGGACCCACGGCAACCTGCTGGCGGAGGTAAAGGCGAGGTCCAATTATGCACCCTGGCCCGACTCATTGCCAAGCCCGTCGGCATTCGTGGAGTCGCCCAGCTGGCCCCACAGCCTGTCTCTCCGGGCCGACTCGCCGCGGCGCTCCGAGGCATGGTGCAGTCTACCCCGCAGGGGCCACTTCACACAGTCAGGTGGACTAGCCTGGGGCACCGCCACAATGGCCATCGGGACGCTGAGCCGCCGCCGGGCGCCAGCATCACTGTGTGTCGAGAGTTGTCAGAGTGCCTCTTTGGAAGTGAGGAGGAAGTTGAGGTCAGTCTTGACTTGGATCAGCAAGAGCTCCGTGGGTGTCGGGTCACCCGACAAGGGATGAAATACTTCATCCCTTATTCTGGAATCACCAAAATCGGTGATCGAGTCTGCCCACACCCCGACCGACTCACGACAGTGTCTATTGCGGTGGATTTTCTCCACCAGTCGACGTCCCATAGTGAGGCGACGCTGTGCTACCTCAACCGTCTGTCAGCTGTCGGTGCAATACTTGCGCCGGCCAATACAGCTATGCAAGCTGAAGGCCTGGCCCCCATCAATGGAGTTTGCCTAAATTTAGCCCTGGTTGCCTCTACCAGGCTGTTGGCCGACCTTTACTTACTTATCACAGCCGTCAGATACCCTCAATCCATTATTATGCACAGGGCCTGTGACGCCTCCCCATGCCCGATTACCATTGGCGAGCTCGCTGCGGATACCGCTGCAAGGCGACTCCAGAGGGTTGCGGCGGATGGCACTCAGCAGCCAGGAGTGTATTTCGTCCGCCTACCAAGGCATACATCCTCGGCCATGCACCCTGAAGGCCTTGTGGAATTGCTCTGCGTCCTTCTAGTTCTCGCCTACAATGTCTGCGGGCATCGTTTTGCAGTC
The DNA here is from genome assembly GCA_905221615.1 of Symbiodinium sp. CCMP2592. NCBI lineage: Eukaryota > Dinophyceae > Suessiales > Symbiodiniaceae > Symbiodinium > Symbiodinium sp. CCMP2592. The sequence continues at coordinate 176,284 of CAJNDT010000257.1, read as the reverse complement.
CAGGCGGGACGGAAAATCACGGTCGTCACACCCACCACTCGCCCTGCCAACGCCGACACTGGTGACGCGCACCGGGTAGTAGCTGAGGGCACATCCTTTGCGGAGTTCATATCGGACTGGTTGCCAGAGCTCCCGCCCCCGGGACAACTCGCCACCGAGGCGCAGGCCGCAACCCTCTTCTCCTTCTTCTATGATCATCACAACGAGCTGGGCGCCTTTGTTGACCTTTTCACCACTACGGTGTGTGCAGGCACTACGGGGGCGGTCGACATCTGCATTATCGACAGGGCCGGGCGCTTTACCATGACAGGAGAGGATGCCCATCAGCGGCTCACGGCCGGCAGCACGCGGCCCACGGGCCCATTGATCATCGCCTCCCCCTCTCATTGGTGGGGCATTCCCGCTGCATTGGAGCTCCACTCTGTCCTTCATCATACCCACGTCCAATGGGAGGAGTTGTACAGAGCCTATGGGCTCGCCAAGCTTGGGATACCCAGCCCCCCACGTGAGGACAAGGAGACCGCCAAGGAGTTTTACGAACGATGGTCTGTGAACCGTGTCCCCTCGCTTTGTAAGGCTACAGCCGTTGCAGCGCACAGTGGCTTGGATGGCTACCCGGTTCAGCTCCTCCTTCGGGGTGTGGACTTTGAGCACAGTGGACCGCGGGGCCAGGCCATCACGGCGCGACCGTTTTACCCGGTCATCGACACCGAGTGCCCCATCTTCGGACTGCTGGAGTTTACTAACCCGCCGAGGTTCGGGCTCCATCGCCTCCGTGAACACAAGGGAGGGGGCGTGCCTCCCCCCAAAAGGCTATACAGTGCGCTCCGCTCCACCCACCACCGGTCTATCGTCGGGTCACACATGCCTTGCGCTGAGCCAGCGACCGTGTGCCGGGGCCAAGCCGGTGCTTCGGAGTCGACAGTCATTGCCGTGCCGGGAGCATTCTATCTCTATGCCATCGCCTCTGACACGGTCAACACCAAGCTGCTTGGGAGGCTACAGCGTTATGTGTCGTCGCACATACGCCTTTCCTGCCCTGAAGCGGCCTTGCTACCGCCTGTGGCTACCACGGGCCTTCCACGCGCACTATATGATCCGGCGGGAGCAGTACGCCCGGACCCTGACACCGGAGTGCCTGCCAAAGAGGATCCGACGCTGACCGCCGAGCTGCGCAGTCAAAGCTGTGCTGTCTCCCTTCCGGTTGCACCTACCGCCACATGGACCCAACGTGTGGCGGATCTTTTGGAGGCGGTCGAAACCCCGCCTCGTCGCCTTGTGCCAGGAGTTACTTCAATTGCCAGCCGGTGCGTACCGGCAGAGGATGAGGATGAGTTCGCAGAGCAACATGACACCCTCCGGCGTTACCAAGCTAGGGGCAGAATTCAGCAGCCGGTCGATGGAATACACTGCGCCGGGGCGCTACAGCATTTACTCCCCAGCTCTACGGATTGCCTTACCCTGCTTTCCCTCCCCTTGTCGCTGCCCGCCTGTGAAGTCAAGCTCAGCCCTCAGAACTTTGGGGTGAAAGTCGTGGATTTTGCCGATCGAGCCCTCATGTTGCGGCGCTGCACGGAGAGTGAAGCCTTTCGCGTCTGCTTGACACCACTGCTTGCTGTGTCCGTGGCACTGGCACAGTTCTGTGACCCAGTTCTACGCCTGCCTGAAGGACAGGTTTTCGACCTTTCCTGGTATGAACTTGCCCGTCCTGAGATTTGGTGGTGGCTGCTCCTTGATGAACTCGCGGGACTTAAGGGCTCGCTTCCCCGGGCTCTCGAAGGGCGGAAGTCCCCCGTCCGGGATGGCAGCCTGGTGCAGATGTCCTTGGCTCCCAAGCGTGACCCCACTGCCAAACCAGATCCACTGCCAGCAAATAGCCGACGGGGCGCTGGTTCTAGCCAACGGCGCAACATCGGGGGAGGCAGCACGAGTGCTGAGGTGACACAGGGCACACCATTACTACGTTGCGGCGTGCTGCTGCCTGTGCAGCTGCTATTCTTCCTCACCCGAGCACTAGCCGACGACCCTTCGGCCGCCCCACTTCTGCAGCTCACCAACGTTACCCCAGCCCGAGACGGCCAACATATTGAGGTGCGGGTTACATGCAAGGTTCCAGCTGACTTGGTAGGCCGTCCTCAGATTGCCATTGCGGACCGATTGATGGCGAGTTTTGAGAACGGACTCCTTCCGGCCGGACGCGGTGAGTTTGAACCGCGCATGTTCACGTATCCTGGCTCCTATCGCGGCACCTTTCGACTGCTCTTCCCCCTTGCGGATATTCCGCTGGGGTTACAAGCTCAGCCGTCGCTTGCGATTCAAGCTGCCGGGTTACTGCACAGCACCCTGTGGCGTCTTCGCGCCGCGGCCACCTCCGAAGGCTGGGATCTCCGCGCGGTTGTCGCCTACTGGATTCGTGGGCCGCAAAAGAAGAAATTTTACTTTCCGACCCGCCTGTGGCGCTATTCGCACTTCGACGCAGTGGAGGCCAAAGCGATGGCCCTCCTTCAAAGGTTGGTCGCCCAGGAGGAGGGACGAGCACAGCCACCACCGGATGGCACACGTCCTTGGATCAGCACAGGACCGCTGGAAGGCTGCGGCGGATGAATGCCTCAGAGCAGGGGGCCTCGGACCCGGCCTCCAACTTCCCTGCATATCCACGGAACTGATGCCATACCTTCATAGTGAGGACCACGACAACCACCAATACTCCTACTCACGCTTGAAGGAAATGTACACCGAAGGGAACTATCAAATGCTCTATCTCCTGAAAGAGAGTCACTTCCCCTCGAGTGGCCGTGACATGCAACGCTTACTCGACAGCTGGCCGCACGAGGCAGCGACCGGCTCCACTAGGTGACCTCCGCTCTATGCGACCTAGGACCGACGACATACGTCGTTGTGTCGATATTCTGGAAGCTGAGAGAGCTACATTGCCCTGAGTAACATTGCGTCTCACGAGACGGGCAGGTGGTATCCCTCCGCCCTGCATCCACTGTTCGATCAGGCCGGCTCGGCGGCTCATTCTTCTGGCCCGCGGAGGGCCTCGATCTGATGGCACGCCGACCGACGACATACGTCGTTGAGGTCCGGTCGCTAACTCTTGCACACCAGGAGTTCTCCATATTCCACACCCTTGCCTGGTCACTTGCACGGTACCCTGACTTGGTTGCGTCGTGTTGGGCTGCCAGCACGTCGACATACGTCGATGTCCGTTTTCTAACCCCCGCACGGCCCTCTCTTCCTTGCTTCTTGGCATGTGTGTGGAACGAGAGGCCGCCCAACGTCAATACTCGGGCTTCGACATGTTTCAGATTACCTCATCTTGGGACATCGATCCGGTCTTTGTCACATTCGCACTGTCCCTTCCAGCGGGGCGCGAACTGCGTGGTCTTGAGGGACGCTTTGACGGGTATGGGCAAAATTCCCCCAGTTGATCCCGGGCGTGCCGCTGACGTTTCCCGCACGAGCCAGGACTCTTGCCATGGCTCAGGCTCTCTGTCTTGGGAGACCCGCTAACTTGGAATGTCCTGTGCGTTGCGCTGCCGGACTAACGCACACCAGGAGTTTCCCACGGTCTACTCCCTTGCTTGGTCTACCTGTGCGCGTAGTTTGGCGACAATGACCGCCGACAGCCACTCCACCACAGTATTTGCACACACCGTGGATCGTCTGTCTCGATCCTGGGTTACGGCCATTTCTGGCCGGCTTTGAGTCGCAACGACTCGGGCACCGACAGCTCTGAAGCCCTTCTTTCCGGCGAATTGGACTTCTGGACTTTGGTGTGCTCGACCGTGACGAAACAAAGCGCAGGGGCTGCCCGTTGTCTGACGAGACTAGAACGGCGGCCGGAGCTTTGTCTTGGCTCCACCTGTTGCTTTGGGCAGCTCAGAGCGACGGCTCTTTGTTGCTTCTGATCGGTCGCTGAGGCTCCGTAGATGGGTTGAACGGCTAACACCGGCAAAGCCTGTGCGCCGCAGCCCTTGTAGAGCTTCGCCTTTGGTCTCACCGCTTTGCAGTTTTTAGTTGCTTGTTTGTAGTCTGTTTGTTTGTAGGGACCGAGTGCTACAGCCGTAGTCGACGAGGCCCATTCAAGCCAAAAAAAGCCACTCCTCAGAAGACGCTTCTACACAAGGTTGGGGTTCGGAATCGGAATTCGTCAGAAGACGCTTCTAAGAGTTGTTTTCTGGCAGGCTGCCGGCCCGGCGCAAGCGAAGGTGGAAGCGACGGCGAAGAGCAGGGTCAAAGCAAAAGCAAAGCCGAGCAAAGCAAAAGCAAAGCCGAGCAAAGCAAAAGCAAAGCTGAGCAAAGCAAAGCAAAGCCGAGCAAGCCGAAGGCGAAGGCGGCGGACCCGGAGCCCACTACAGGCTGAAGTTCCAGAACCGGAATGGTGTGGAGATGCCGCCTACCGTATTCGACAGCGAGCTGTCGAAACAGGTTTTGCAATTGTTAGTCAAGACGGCGCCTGGCACCACGACACAGTCAATTGACCGACTCAACCGGCGAGTGTGAGTCGATCATTTTGAAAGAGTGCGCTTGCTCGCATTTGGTTCGGCATGAAGGCTATGAGTGATGATATGGGAGCTAGCTGCGGTCCGGAGTTTGAGAGTGTCGTTTGTTGTTGCTCAGGGAATTGTGTCGGCGGGGCAAGCCGCCAGCAGCATTGGTGCCACTTGCTCCAGGCGTAGGGTGAAGGGTTAACAAGAATTATGAACACAGAGTAACCGCCGTAACAGAAACAGGTACGAGTAACAGTAAGTATAACAGTAACTGTAGCAGCAGCAGCCCAGCATTCGTTGGAAAAACTACTCCAAGCCAGGAGGCTAGACATGGGTTCATCCTTTCGCATGCCGGTTTTAATTTGGACGCAGCGATGTTGGTGACTTCAGGGGTTTAGAAGTTGTGGGCTTGCAGGTTTTCAGTGCGTTAGGGGTTTAGGAATTCGGGGTTTGCCGGTTTTGGAGTTTGAGGTTCAGGAGTTTAGAGTTGAGGAGTGAAAAGTTTAGGGTTTCGGGACTTAGAGCTTGGGAGTTAGGGGTTTTGGAGTCAGGGGTTTACAGGTAGTAGTGGTTAGGAGTTAGGGGTTTAGGAGTTAGGGGTTTGCAGGTTTTGGCGTTTGGGAGTTTAGGGTTTAAAAAGAGAGTTTAAGGTTTTAGGGTTGGTCTTTCTTAAATCTGCACCATGATAGGCGGTCTCTGGTGCTGCCGGCGCCGTGGAGGTGGCAGACACGCTTGTGTAAATGAGACCAGGGACTCTAAACCGTGCTTGGCAGGGTTGTCTCCATGGGGCCTGGTCTCGACCTCGTTCGTTGAACTCTGCGGATCGGATAGTATTAGTTTTGCAATAAATTACTAGGTTTGGGGTTTCGAGTTTAGGGCGAAACCGTACCGAGCCCCGCCACGGCACCGGAGTCTGGTAGGCCTGAAGATGCTCAAGACCCAGGGAGGGCCCAAAATACCCCTGAAAACACCGAGTCCCAGCAAGCAGGGTGTGCCTCACTTCTGCCAGTGCCACGGGAGCCACAGGCAGTAGCCAGTGAGCCAACGGCACAGGCAGACCCGGGTGCAGGCCAGAGTGAAGACCCCGACACCCCTCCAAAGAGGGAAACAGGTGAAGCAGGGGCAGCAGGGGAAGCAGATGTTCCCATGGCGGTGCCGGCGCCCTCATCGGAGCCAGTGGCCACAACCATCGAGCCACCGGCAATAGGCCCGGATGGAGGCCACCATGAAACCCCTCAAGAGAGGGGAGGGGAAGGAAACAGCTGAAGAATGTGTGCCCATGGTGGTAGACCCACTCCCACCACCGGAGTACATATGGCGGCTCGATGTGGAGTGCCGTTATGACGGCCACTTGCAGAAGCTTCGGTTGCCGGTCGTTGGCCACCAGACAGCAGCCGAGCTTCTCGAACGCCTCATTTCGAGGACCAGTTTCGTTGTAGTACTCCCGGAGCCGAGCCGCTGCTCTTGGAGGAGCCTTTGTGCCTCAGGGTGCCTGCCAACACAAGGGAACTCCTGGCAACCGGCACCCCGGGCGTGAGCCTGCCTGGCGGGGAGCCCACACCCCCGATCGTCTAAGTGGTGTATGGCATGCCGGGTCCGGTGCTCCACCCCAGAGCACATGCAGGGCCACATGATGACAGCTGCACATGTCATCGCAGTGGCGGAGTACCTCCGGTCCTTCCGCGAGCCCTAGGCTCAAAGGTACTCGGGATGGTGTTACCCCTCCCCCTGCATCAGGACGTGCTTGCACTCCTGGCTCGGATGAGGACGTGTTACACTCCTCGATGTGCAGCCCTGGTAGTTTTGCCGTAGTGCCGTAGGTCAGGGCAGGGACGTGTCTCACTCCCTAGGACGTGCTTGCACTCCTTAGCACATCTGGGACGAGTCTTTCTCCCGTAGGGCGTAGCTGCTCTAGCTTTTCCGCCTTCGGGCGATGCCTGCTCCAAACGGGGTGGAAGATCGTGGGAAACCCACGATAATTAGCTGCACGCTGGACGAGGCCCACGGGCCGCGGACTCTTCGCCGCTTCGAGGAAAAGGAAAAGGAAGAGGTTTTGGAAAAGGAAAAGGATATGGAAAGAAAGGTGGAAAAAGCATTAGGCAGGCCGAAGGAAAAGGCTACGAAAGTGACAAAGGAAAAGGAAAAGGTGGACACAATGGACCTGTATGTTTCAACTGTGGTAAGACCGGACATTACTCTTCGGAGTGTTGGTCGCCACCAAAGGGAAAAGGAAAAGGAGGAAAAGGAAAAGTTCGCAACGTCCAAGAGACAGGCGAGGAAGAATGGTATGAAGAGCAACCAAGTTCTTCTACACAGGCACAAGCAAGGCCACCGCAAGGAACAAAAGGAAACGAACAAGTGCGTAGGTTGGTGACAACACCTATGCCAGTGATTGAAGAAGTGTTCGACGACGATGAAGAGTACGTCGACCTTGTAGGAATGTTCGAAGAGATGGTGATGGACTATGCTGCAAGAGCAGTGGTCAACACAGTTGTGCTACTTTCAAGCATGGTTGATGAAAGTGATGAAGAAGATTATGAGAAGGATGAACTTCACAAGTGGTATGAAGATCTGCAAGTAAGCAGAATGCCAAGCATGCAAGAGAAAGAGAAAGACTCTTTGGAAGAGAATTCAGAAGCACCGCTATCCGCTATCCAGCGCGATGAAGAACCAGAAGTGCATCTAGTAAGAGCCATTAACTCAAGCTATTCAGAACTCGTTGAAGTCGTGCTAGACAGTGGTGCGGATTGTCATGTACTTCCGCTATGCTATTACAGCGAAGACTTAGGAACAGTTGAGTTCCCAGCTTTGAGAATGGTCATTCAAGATGCTCAAGGCAACAGAATAAGAACCACTGAAACAAGAGCAAACATCACATTCGAATTTAAAAGAACAAATGGAAGAGTGATAAAGGTGAGAGATTCAGCTGTGTTCGGAGATGTGACACAACCACTATTTGCAGTAGGCAAGTTGTGGAAAGTTGGATGGGGGCTTGATCCCCTAGATCAGTTCAATGCTTACCTGAAGAAAGGTTCAGCAAGAGTGCCAGTGAGGTTTGCAAGAAACTCAACAGTGACAGACCTCAAGATTTACAGAGCTCAAGTGAAGGTTGAAAGTGATGAACCACAAGTGAGAAAGCTTACATTGATCAAGCAGATGGAAGATGACTTCGAGAAGATGAAGTATCATCAAGGATGGTTTTTCATGTCAGATGGGAAGCCAGCAAGGATCGATTATGACAAGTATGTAACATATGACCCCACACATGATGATGTGAAAGCGTTCAAGTTCAGAACTACTTTGGTATCGAGGTACGATGGTAACAACATCGTATGGAGCGAACTGGAGTCTGTGGAGTGCGCTGAAAAGTGGGAAGACCGAGAACAGATTGCGATAGACGCAGTTGAAGAGAACTCGGTGATCATCACGATCTTGGACAGAAAGTCTCTGGGACTTGAAGAGTATGGTGACTATGAAAGAACAGTCCCTAAAAAGAAAAAGAAGGAGCAAGCTGGAAGCAAGTCTCAAATATGGCAAAGGTTGAAACAAGCTATATCAGCAAACAAAATGAAGGAGTTGGTTGAAATCTCCAAAGGACTGGAACTAGAGTTCACAAGAGAACCAAAAGGAGAAAAGAGACCAGAGATGCCAACTGAAGAAGAAAGAAAGAAGCACGAACTGACACACCTACCAAAGGCTGATTGGTGTGAAAGCTGTCAAGCAACAAGATCAAGAGAAGACAATTTCGATGTATCTGAGAAGAAGAATGAAGCATCGTTAGTTTCAATGGATTTCAAGTTCACTACGGACTTGTGATGGTTGATGAAGCAACAAAGTTCGTACATGTCATTCCAGTAGCGACAAAAGAAGTGACAGCATATGTTGTTGAAGAAGTCTGCAGAGTGCTTATGCTGTTGAATTCTAAGGTCATTCTGAGAACTGACACAGAACCAGCAATGACTTCGCTGAGAAAGAAAGTGCAAGGAATACGGAAGATGAAGAATCTTGATACAGAGATACAAGATGTAGCACCAGATGAACACCAGGGATTGCAAGTTGAAAGATGGGTTCAAACAGTTCGGAACTTGTCCAAGACATTGGTGTATGGAGTTGAATCGCAAGCGAAAGTGCAGATTACTTCGGAAAGTACGCTATATCCATGGGCAGCAAGACATGCAGCATTCCTGAATAGGTTTGTTGTGAAGAAAGGATCGACACCTTTTGAAGTGCTATTCGACAGAGAGTACAAAGGAACACTAGCACCATGGGGAAGCGTCATTGTATTGTCAAAGCCAGTACCAAAAGTCAAGGAAAAGGGAGAAGCATGGAGAAAAGGAATCTTCGTTCGAAAAGACTCGGTGAACAACCTGAATCTGATAAGCGCAAGACAAGGAATCATCAAGAGCAGAACGATAAGGCAGTGTACGCCACTGTATGATGTTGAAGTGCTAGCAGAAGCAACAGGAACACCATGGAACTACACACAAGACACACTTGTAGGAAGAAAAGCAGCGAAGAGATTGCCACCGCACAGTGGAATCGAGATGGCAATTGGTGACAAGCCGGAGATTGTTCCCAGAAGAGAAAGAAGCCAGGAACAAGAAGATGAGTTGAAGGACTACAGCCCAAGCCAAGAAGCGGCATCAGATCCGCCAAGCGAGACTGAACAAGACATGGATGAAGATCCAGGTGAAGGACATGTTGGATCAACAAGCAGCAGCTCAAGCAGTCGTGGAAAAGGAGTCACAAGAAGAAGAAGTGAAAGAAGTGATGAATCTGATGAGCTGATTACAGGAGAAAATCCACCGCCAGCATCGCCAAAGAGGAACCTTGAAAAAGGCGAGCAGCCAGAAGCGGTGAGACAGAAAGTGGATGAAGGACCGACGGAAGTTGAAGAGAGACCAGAAAAATTTATCGCCGTCGGAGATGCATCAAGTTCAGTAAGAAGAGTGATCGACATGAGAAGCGTGAAGAAGATAGAAGCATTCCTAAGAAAGGAACTCCCGCAGTATCACGATGATGAAGAAGTCGAGTTAGAAGAGTTTGAAGAGATGGAAGCTGAATTTGATGAAGAAGAAGAATGGCAAGAATCAGATGGTGAGGAAGAGATACCAGAAGACATGCCAAAATGGTCGAATGATTTTGAAAGCGGGCCACCAAAGTTAGCAGATGAAGAGATGGAGAAAGTCGAAGGAGTAAGCACGAGTTGGAAAGACTTGAGAAGATGAAAGTGCTGAACAAGTTGCCAGAAGGAACAGACATCTCAAAGTACAAGTTTCTGTCGACAAAGATAGTGTATGACTGGAGGCACAGGGACAAAGAGTGGAGAAGAAGAGGACGATTGGTAGCAAGAGAGTTCAAGTGGTTAGGTGATACAGATATTGCAAGTTTGTTTTCGCCAACCGGTGTAGCAAGCACAGTGAAGCTACTATCAGTCCTGTTCGCGTCTTCAGAAGGATATACACTTGGAAGCATTGATGTGGGAGATGCTTACCTGATGGTGGAACAAGAAGAACCAACAGTGGTTGAAGTTGATGGAGAATACTATGAACTGGGATTCACGTTGCCCGGTCAACGAATCGGAAGTGCAGCTTGGTTCGGGAAGTTGAAAAGTTACCTGGAGGAGTACGGGTTAACAAGTGATAGTGGACTCCCGGCACTATTCTCAAGAATGCCAGACAAAGAAGGATTCGGAATAATCGTGCTGAGTCATGTAGATGACATGGAGCTGTACGCATCAAAAGAAGAATTCAAGAAGTTGGTCGAATTCCTAAGAAGCAAAGGATTGAAGATCAAAGTTGAAGGACCAACGGATGAGAATGAAGGATCGATGAGTTTCCTGAAAAGAAGTTTCAAGTCAATGGGAAATGGAAACGTAGAGATCACGATGAACTCAAAGTACATCGAAGGACTGGTAGAAGTGCTCAAGTTGGAAGGAGCATATCCGAAGAAGCTACCGTGTCCAGCGGACAATGGAAGATCGTTTCAGACAAAAGAAGGTGGAATGGAACCACTGAGTACAGAGGATCACCACACGTTCAGAAAAGGAGTAGGGATCCTACTATACCTCGCGCCCGAGAGGCCAGATATCATGTATGTCTTGAAGAAGCTGTCAACAAAGCTCGCATCACCCGTTGAAGCAGACATGGAACTGCTAAGGTACGTTGGAAAGTATCTCAAGGGATCACCAGAGCTAGCGTTGGTACACCAAGGAAGTTACCCCGGGAAAAGTTTCCTCGAAGTGAAAAACAGAAGCGAAGAAGGAAACGAGAGGGACAACTACAAAGTTCCCGCGCTCATAGAAGTGATAAGCGACAGTGATTGGGCAGCAGATCGAGAGTCAAGGCAAAGTGTTTCATGCGGAGTGATCATGGTGAATGGAAACCTGATTCATTTCCAAAGCAAGAGGCAGAAAAGCGTAGCATTGTCATCTTGCGAAGCTGAGACAATCGCAGCGACATCAATCTTAAGCGAAGGTGTATTCCTGAAAGGATTACTGACAAGAATCCTAGGAGTTGAGCCAAGACTGATGTTATACAGTGATTCGTCAAGCTCAAGACAATTGATCTCAAGAAAAGGCTTAGGGCTTAGGAAGAGCACGCCATTTACAAGTGGACCTTTTATGGATCCAAAGAATTCCGAAGCTTATCATAAAGGCGATAGCAGGAAAGGACAATCCCTCAGACCTAGGGACCAAATCCCTGACACGAGAGAAGATACGCAAGTACATGCTAAGCTTAGGATACACAGGTGAATTTTTGACACCAAGTGATCAAGAAGCACAAGAAGCTGAAGTTAGAAGGACAAGAACAAGAAGTGTTCTAAGATTCGATGAAAGGATGATTACAAGGATTATCCAGACGGTTACGACCGCAGTGTTGTTATCGTTGGCTGAAGCAAGAAGATTCGGCGAAGAAGGTGAACAAGGACTGGGAAGAGTAAGTGTAGTGTGCATACTGTTGTGCATGTTCATATCAGCGATTATGCATAAAGTTGCAAGCGCAGCCATTTTGCTCAAGAAAGAAGTCCTGAAAGAAGAAGAAAAAGAAGAAGATAGGACAAGAGCAATGGCAGACGATGAAGCAATCAAATATATGATCATGGAGTGCAGCAGAAGCATCGAGGCTACCACTTACCTCGAAAAAGTGCTCAAAACAGAACGGTCGAAAAGGCCAATTGCTGACGACCTCTGGAAGGAGGTGCAAGCTCTTAATCAGCAGTATGAAGTCAAGTCAGTTGACAAGAAAAAAGAAGAGCAGTCAGAGAAAAAGGAAGAAAGTGAAGCAGCGTCGGATCCAGAGTCCGATGAGTCCAAAGAAAGCGAGTCAGCAGAGAAGGACGATGAAGAGGAAGTACCTGAAGACAAGAAGGAAGAAGATTTGGAGACGTTCAAGAAAACTGCAGAAGAATTGGCAGAAGAGGCTGAAAGGTTGAAGAAGTCGAAGGAAGCTAACTTCGCAGCGTTGGAGCAAAGAACTGTTCGGATACCTGAAGACATCCAGGAAAAGATAAGAGAACAAGGAGAGATCATGGATGAAAAGCTGCAGCAGCTGGAAGAGATGAAAGCAGCAGCCAGGGAAAGAAGAGCAGAGGTACGAGCAGAAGCGGATAGAGTTGCGGAGAAAGCGGAAGAAGAGAAGCCTCAGGAAGAAGAGAAGCCTCAGGAAGAAGAGAAGCCTCAGGAAGAAGAGACGCTTAAAGAAGAAGAGAAGCCTCAGGAAGAAGAGAAGCCAATGGAAGCAGAAAAAGAAGAGCCAAAAGAAGAAGAGAAGAAAGAAGAAGAGAAGCCACAAGAGAAGGAGGAAAAAGGAGATGCCGAAGAAGCGGTAGTCCAATCCTCTGACGAGGAAAACCGCGAGGCAATGGAAGCCCTCAGAAGTGGTTTCAACGTAGACACAATGTCTATATTCCCAACAGTTATGGGACAGCTGAACGTCGAAAGCATTCGGCGATCAATGCCAACAACGGTTCTAGAAAGAGAATTCGTGATGTGGCAAGAGCAGATGAGACGCCTCGTCTCAAGACTCCCATCGGGGTACGGTTTAAGGACCACAGAGTTTTTCGCAAAAGTGGAAGACAACATGCAAGAGTATATGGAGAGCATGTCCGTGCTCACGGAGGACGAAAGAAAAGCTGAAGAAGCTTACAAGCAAGCCCGAGAAGAGATGGATAGATACGAGCAAGAACTCAAGCAGGAGATGAAAGAAAAGCTCGAGGCTAAGATGAAGAAAGTGCGAGAACTCGAAGAAGATGCAGTCGCAGCAAGAGGAGATGTTGAGAAGACAAGTAACGTGAGAAGTGCTTTACAGCAGCTAGGAGAAGTCGTGCAGACGGCAGACAAGCTACTGTCAGCTCTAAGCGAAGAGTTCAAAAGCCTAGATCTGTACACAAGACCAAAGCCAGATGAAGAGAAGGAGCGACAAGCCCTAGCAAAGCTGATGGCATCGATCAAGAGAAAAAGCGAGGCAGGCAACCCAGCAACGCCAACAGCAAAGATAAGGGCAATGCCAAAGAAAGTGCCAAGCGTTCTCAGGGGAGGACCGACAATTTCTGAAGAAGAGAGAAAGGCAGCGAATTCCAAGGAGAAGCAGATAGCATTGAAGCAAAAGCTAAGAGAGCAGTACAAAGAGGCGACAGACGACTCGATTGAAAAGGCAGTGAAGGCAAGGCTGGATCACAGCAAGGAGAAGCCAAGCGAGCCAGAAGGGACACCACCGAAGAAGCAGGTGAACCCATATTGGCTGAAAGATCCAAAAGAAGAGTCATTCAAGAAGACCAAGTACATGCACTGCGTTTACTGCAAGGCGACGGACAAGCATAAGGCTCCGGAATGCCCGGAAATGGAGAAAGCTGTCAAAATGTTCTACAACGGCGAAAGGCCAGACAGCAGCAATACCGAACGCAAGATTTTCTGCAAGGTATGTTTTCTCTACTTCCAGAACGTGTCCTATCGTTCATTCAGATATAAAGGCTGGGGCACCCATACCCCAGACATCTGCAAGTACAAGGACAGCGTCAGAACCTACCTGGAAGACAATGCATACAAGTATGAGAAGGAGCTAAAAGACTTCCAAGAGACATTTGGTTCAGGATACACGCCAAAAGACAGTTGGGGAGCAGAACCAAAGAAGTCTAAGAAAAGTGATGAAGCAAAGGCTGAAGAAAAGGTTCCAAAAGTTCCAAAGAAAGCAGAAGAAAAGGAGCCAAAGAAGAAGAAGCCAGCAGACAAGTCCAAGAGCAAAGACAAGGATAAAGAGAAGAAAGCTGAAAAGGCTGAAAAAGCTGACGGAAGAGCGTATCTCCGTTCGATCAAGAAGGAGCTGAGAAGCGCCAGCGAGGAGAAAAAGAGTTGATGTAAACCGCAACCGGATGAAGTGCAACGCGCAACGGTTTAAAGCAAGAGCAAAAGAACCGTGAGGGCGATTCCGCCCAGCAGCAAGAGTGAGGCTGAAATCAGCCCAGGCAAGCGTGAGGGCGAAAGTGCCCAAGGCAAAACGTTTCACCAAGAAAGCTTTAGAAGCTTGAGAGAAAAGCCACGAGGATGGAAAGATCCCACGGCGACGACAAAAGCAAAAGCCACGTGGACGGAAGTCCCACGGCAACGTCAAAGCACTACGAGCACCACGAATGTTTCAAAAGTCAATGTCTACAAGGCTGAAAAGCCAAGAATGGACTGGTGAAAGAAAGTCCGACAGAAGTTTCCAGATTGCCGAAGTGCAAGAATGGACTACATCGCGAAAAGCGAAGTGAAGAAAAAGTGAGTGCGCAATTTTAGCAGTGACTTAGTTTCCGAGTGAGTCCATGCCAATCGTGTGTGGAATGGAAATTCGCAAATCTGCTATAGGACATCTGAAGATTGAGGATGAAGACCAAAGGAAGAAAAGGATAAAGATGTTCAACAAGTGCTCAAAGAAGCGTGCGAGAAGAGAAGATGAAGCTCACAGGAGCATGCGAAAACTGTGGTAGAAGTAGGAAAAGTTTTACAAGGATCACGTGACACGACAAAGCTGTGTACGTGATGAGGGCGTAACAGATAGTTCAATTTTCCCTCATGCCCATTTACATACAGGAATCCAGTGTTTCACCGCAGGTCAAACGTAGGCTCAAGACAGCCCGACAGCGGAGCTGCAAGTGAGAAAAGAATCCAAGCTCGCGCCGTGGTTGTAACAAGGACACTGGTTTAAGGGTTTAAACTTTCAAGGACACAGGGCCGGCTGTCGGTCGCTTTTTGGCTCAGCACTTCTGCCCTGCCCTGGCCATTCGGCTACGGGCGTATGTCCACTATAGCTGTCGGGTGCTCGGAGCTTTCGCCATGGCCACACTGCCGGAGCATCTTGCTGCACCGATAGTCCTCTGGGCTACTGTACAGACAATACCGGTGCACTCTGGAGCCCCGCCGTCAGCTGCTACCCGACAGGTACTTCGTGCCATTGGATCGCAAGAGCGCAGGGCCGCTGACGCAGTGCTCCGACAGCTATATGCGGAATATCATCGCCGCGTCTCTGCCTACCTGACACAGCTCAATTTTCATAGTTTCCAGGCATCGACTGATTTCCACGTGGCTGTGCGACTTGGCGTTCAGATACGCACTACTATTGTGCAGCTTGACCTGGAGACTGTGGTGACGATTGCTTCAGTGTCCCGCCTCGCATACTGCACGGTCCATCGTCTTTACGTGGGGGCGGACTTCCTACGCACTGCTGACCTGCAATCTGCGCTTATTGAGTTGCAACCCTGGTCTTTTGCGTGTCCTGCGCTGTGGGGGGTGCCGTACTTTTCCATGGAGCCAATGTGCGAGCTCCCGATTGCGCGGCTGCGACCGCCGCTACCGGTCTGCAGCACTTATAATCGGGATGATTCAGGCTCTGTTTAGCCCTTGCCCTTGCGACACCCGCCTAGGTGGGAAGCTGGGCGGTGTTAAGGAGGCTCTGGTCTGTCTCGACTTGGCCCTTGCGATACCCACTCCTGGGAAGCTGGGCCCATGTGTATGCCGCGCAGATGACAACCTGACCGATACGGCTTGCCTCTGGTGCACGTACGGTGCGAGGCTTTCATCACGGAAAGTTGAGCGTGGGCAATTTTGCAATGATCTGAGCCCTGTCATTTCCTGGGGAGCACTCTTTAAGCGCTACTGTCATCCATTGGCCTTGCGTTACCCACACTGGGAAGCTGGGCCTGGCTTGACAGCGGAGATATGACCCTAGCAGACTGCGGTACTCGGTTTCATTGCGTTATAGTGCGCCGCCCTTGCGAGACCCGCATGTTGGGAAGCTGGGCTGGACCGATGTGCAGTTCTTTCTTGACCCTTGCGATGCCCACCATTGGGAAGCTGGGTCTGGTACGACTGATGCGCTAAGAATGGGCTGGTTTGCCTCTGCGCGGTCCCTCTGTCCCATTGTGACCGCACTGGGTCGCCCTCGCGAGACCCACATTGCGAGACTCACGCTACTGTGAAGCTGGGCCGCTCTTCCGCCACGCATCGGCCATGAAGCGTGCTGGTTGATGGATGCACGTACTTTTCCATGGAGCCAATGTGCGAGCTCCCGCTTGCGCGGCTGCGACCGCCGCTACCGGTCTGCAGCACTTATATGTGTATGCCGCACAGATGACAACCTGACCGATACGGCTTGCCTCTGGTGCACGTACGGTGCGAGGCTTTCATCACGGAAAGTTGAGCGTGGGCAATTTTACAATGATCTGAGCCCCGTCATTTCCTGGGGAGCACTCTTTAAGCGCTACTGTCATCCATTGGCCTTGCGTTACCCACACTGGGAAGCTGGGCCTGGCTTGACAGCGGAGATATGACCCTAGCAGACTGCGGTACTCGGTTTCATTGCGTTATAGTGCGCCGCCCTTGCGAGACCCGCATGTTGGGAAGCTGGGCTGGACCGATGTGCAGTTCTTTCTTGACCCTTGCGATGCCCACCATTGGGAAGCTGGGTCTGGTACGACTGATGCGCTAAGAATGGGCTGGTTTGCCTCTGCGCGGTCCCTCTGTCCCATTGTGACCGCACTGGGTCGCCCTCGCGAGACCCACATTGCGAGACTCACGCTACTGTGAAGCTGGGCCGCTCTTCCGCCACGCATCGGCCATGAAGCGTGCTGGTTGATGGATGCACGTACTTTTCCATGGAGCCAATGTGCGAGCTCCCGCTTGCGCGGCTGCGACCGCCGCTACCGGTCTGCAGCACTTATATGTGTATGCCGCACAGATGACAACCTGACCGATACGGCTTGCCTCTGGTGCACGTACGGTGCGAGGCTTTCATCACGGAAAGTTGAGCGTGGGCAATTTTACAATGATCTGAGCCCCGTCATTTCCTGGGGAGCACTCTTTAAGCGCTACTGTCATCCATTGGCCTTGCGTTACCCACACTGGGAAGCTGGGCCTGGCTTGACAGCGGAGATATGACCCTAGCAGACTGCGGTACTCGGTTTCATTGCGTTATAGTGCGCCGCCCTTGCGAGACCCGCATGTTGGGAAGCTGGGCTGGACCGATGTGCAGTTCTTTCTTGACCCTTGCGATGCCCACCATTGGGAAGCTGGGTCTGGTACGACTGATGCGCTAAGAATGGGCTGGTTTGCCTCTGCGCGGTCCCTCTGTCCCATCGTGACCGCACTGGGTCGCCCTTGCGAGACCCACATTGCGAAACTCACGCTACTGTGAAGCTGGGCCGCTCTTCCGCCACGCATCGGCTATGACAATGAAGCGTGCTGGTTGATGGATGCATGTTTCAAGCTGTTCTTTCGGGAAAAGGACAACTGAGAGAAGCTACCCCTGAAAGGCCGAACGATCCCTGCTGGCTAAGTCTGCAAGTCGCGGCCTGTTTCACCCGTCAGGATTCTTCTGTACAGCTTTCTTTTGATTTCTTATTGTTCTTGTAGTTCTTACTGGGACCGAGTGCAGCAACTGCTGTCTGTGAGGCCCGCCCACGCCAAAAAAAACAGAAGAGTCCTTGTCGCAAGCGAGGGCGTTTGCCAGTTCCTGGTCGCACTACACTCAAGTCAAGAACGTCACTAGCGGGCATTTTGTCCATGACACCTGTGCAAGTGGGCCAGCTCCTGCTCCAGCGCGGCTATTGTGCAGAGCCATGTGCCAGTTCGTGCAAGTGTGGAGGGCGTGAGAGGCCAGAAAAGACTGCGAAATGGAAGTTAGAGGCACATTCCAGCTTGTGGCTGCAGCGTCTTGGCTACAGAATCATTCAGGCAGGTGAAGGTGGAGGGGAGGACCACTTTGCCTTGGAGGAAATGCGTTCTGCTCTACTTTTTGGACTCTGATGAGCCTGTGCTGGGATTTGGCTCCGTCTGTCACACAGACGGAGCCAAAGCCTACAAGTCCCTGAAGAGCCCTCTGCTCGATGGTAGTTTGGAGGACGGTGGCCGTCCACCCTAGGCGAGGGTCTTAGTTTCGACGATTGGATCGAGGCTGCCCGACGCTTCCGTGAGCTGGGCGGGCTTGCTGCTGGCTTACAATATCCATTTCTGGGTTACAGGTTGGTCCCCAGTTGTCACCGAGCCTCACCCAGGTTCTATTTTACCAGGCCACAGTTTCTTGGTCGCCACCAACGCCGCGAGTGGATCTGGCTTCGTCGCTTTCGGATGTGCGCCGTACGCATGCTTACGGGCGGCAAAGCTGATTTTGCGCGACCCAGACTTTACGGGGAGCAGGGCCGGTTATTTCGCTCTAGGACTCTAGGCGGATTGCATTATGGGCTACCGACGGTGCCCCTGTGCAGGCCATTGCGCCACCCAAGTTTACGGGCGGCAGGGCCGATTTCCATTTTGGCCATTGCGCGACCCAGACTTTACGGGGAGCAGGGCCGGTGATCCGTGGGCTCGCGTGCACTTAATGCATGCTGAACGACTTTGCCGGCTAAGTCTGTACGTCGCAGCTTCTGTTTCACTTTGTACAGGTATTAGTTTATTCTTTACGTTCTTTATTGCTTTATTGTAGTTCTTACTGGGACCGAGTGCAGCAACTGCTGTCTTTGAGGCCCGCCCACGCCAAAGAAGCATTTGGAAATTGTTTGCCTTTCCGGCAAATTCGTCTTCTTTTTGGCTCTTTCTTCCAGTCTTTAGCAAGTGCTTCACAGCTGTTTTGCATTTTATAGGCTTCAACTCAAAAGCCGCAGAGTCCGTACATTGGAAAATTGTTTGTAACGCCTTTCCGGCAAATAATTTTTCTTTTTTTGGTCATTTCTTGCAGTATTCAGCAAGTGCTTCACAGCTGTCTTGCATTTCATGGACCAAGTTTCAAAAGCTGCGCGTTCCGTGCACTGCACTTGGAAATTGTTTGTAAAGCTCTTTCCAGCACTCAGCCACTCACCCACTCACCACTGATCTCACTCACCTCACTCATGCACTCACATCTCACTCACCTCATCCTTCTCACCCACCTCACCAACCTCACCATCTCACTCATCTCACTCACCGAACTCAGCTCACTCAGACGCAGTTCCATTCGACCCGGAAACACGAATCTGGAAGTCTCGCGCTTCTGCAAGTTCGCAGGTGTTCAGCTTCTGTTTGCGCTGAACGCGACTATGTCGAAGTTGGAGCAAGAGCATGTGTGTTAGAACCCGCAAGATGCTGAGCTTTGGCGGGAGGTGTATGGTTTCTGGACCCAACAAAGCATCAGCTCTCACGGCCATGTTTGCTTAAAGCTTTGAGTTTGCCTTCTAATGGACGTTTTTACGCGAAGGCAAACAATTTGGGTTCCTGGGAGTTCAGGCGCCCGGAAGCGGCCAAAGCATTTTTGGCAGACCAAGACTTACAAGGCGCCTACGTCTTGCGGATTTGTTTTGCAAGACGGATCTCAGCAGACAAGCGCGCGCCATCTGCGATCCCCTTTTCATAAAAGGACTGCGAGCTTGATGCGAGCATTTTCAAACATTGGTTTCAAAATTTGGCATGCTTGATTTTACACTTGTGCTGATTTTGCAGTGACTTTTGCATCTCCGTGATTGGTCTTGGAATGCAACATGTGTATGCAGCTCAGTGCTCGAGCTGAGCTTTGGAAGAATTTTCTGGAAGACTCCGCTAGGGGCTTGTAACGGCGTCCTAGCAGGTCTCAGGCCCCTTAAGTGCTTGCTTTAGGGCGTCACGACTCCCCGCTATACGTGCGGGGCGTCAGATGGACTTCGGCGACGCGCTCGCCGACGGGTCTTCTCATCGCTCCGAGGACAGTTCCACTAGCACTCGCGAGCTTCACAGTCAGCATATTTACGATCTCCAATTGGAGGTCAACGCCCTGAGGCTTCAAGTTCAAGCCCTCAGGTCCGATTTGCAGACTTTGGAGGAGTCCCTTGCGCGCGTCTGGGTGAACCAGACGGGTCATCACCACCGCCTCTCGTGGCTTGAGGGGATCATCCAGGGATTGCGCAACGCTTGCAGAGCCTTTCTTGAGCCGCGCGACCAGTCTGCTTGAGGGAGCCGTAGCTTTCATGGCCTTCGGCTCCATGCCCCCTGCATCTTCTGAAGGTGGGGTTTCTGAGGCAGGTGACAGTCGCCGGAGGGATGCCGCCATGGCCTTTGGGTCGTACGAGGCACATTTGGCGTCTTGCATGCGCAAGTTCAATAAGACTGGGTTTGTCCGATCCTGGGATTTTAAACTTAAGCCTTCTGCCAATTTGTTTGCCGGTATGGCACGTGCCAGCGGGCCCATGCCGCCTGTCATGTCTGTGCCAGTGCCCAAGATGGTGTCTTCTCAGGTTACCGTTGCTTCTGTTGTCAAGCTTGCCCTGGGCAGGGTCAGGCTGCAGGATTCTTGGAGTGTACACCTTGACAAGAAGCTGCGTGCTGCCATTCAGAAGTGGGTTTCTATCGTCCTTGAGGATCCACTCACCTTTGATGTTGGCCGCAGGTGTGCTGCCGCGTCCTGCCAGGATTCCGCAGTCTCGCAAGGTTTGCTGCACACCTTTTCGGGCAAAGCTGCGGGTACCCTGCACAATCGTGCGGGACCGTTGCTCCGTTTTGTGGCGTGGGCCAAGAAGCGGCGTCTCCAGCCGCTGCCACTGAGAGAGAAAGATGTGTATGAGTTCCTGCTTGATTTGGAGGATTCCAGCGCGCCGTCTTTCGGCAAGGCACTCATGTCCTCGTTGGCATTTTGCAAGTTCGTTTTGGGTGCTGAGTCTTTCTCTGACTCCCTTTGCAGTGGCCGCCTTACAGGGCTTGCGCGTGCCTCTTTTCTTAAAAAGAGGAAGAGGCGACAGAAGCCGCCACTCACCGTTGCTATGGTCAAGAGATTGGAGCGCCTTGTTGTGGATGAGTCAGATAATGATGTTGACAGGCTGTGTGCAGGCTTTTTCTTACTCTGCATTTATCTTCGTGCTAGATACAGCGATGGCCAGGCCCTGATGAATCTGGTTTTGGATGAGCCGGACTCTTTCATGGGACCACTCGCAGGGTACTTCCAAGGTGAGACTTCGAGGACGAAGACCAGTTTCTCCTTGGAGAGGAAGACAGCATTGCTTCCTATGGTGGGGCTATTGTGCGGGGTGGCGTCCGTGCCTTGGTTCAGGACGTGGATGAGCCTTCGTGAGGACCTCGCCATTCCCGAGGGGGAAGATTTTCCTCTCCTGCCCAGCCGTGGTCAGGAGGGCGGATGGTCGGGTGTTCCGCCCACGGCCACTGTAGCAGCTGGTTGGTTGCGCGGGATTTTGTCTGCCAGAGGTTTCCCTGAAGCCTCAAAGCTTGGTACTCACAGCTGTAAGGCTACGACTTTGTCTTGGATGTCAAAGTATGGTGTTGACGCGCTGCACCGGAGGATTTTGGGATATCACAAGGCTCCGCAGGATGAGATGATGCACATCTATGGGCGTGACAATGTTGCGCCTGCTCTGAGGTCTCTTGAGTACGTGCTCGCCGATATAAGGATCGGCAAGTTCCTCCCGGACACCACGCGTTCGGGCTATTTCCCAACTGATCCTGAGCGCGAACCAGGTCCGGAGTTCAATGATGAACCGTCGGCCTCGGAGGCGTCATTGGACGAAGAGGACAACGTTCAGGACCTTCGTGCTGAAGAGGCTGCGGCTGATGAGATCATACCGCCTTGGGCCGAGTTAGCTGTGGGAGACCCTGATGCCCATGTGTACATCAGGCACATTACTTCCCGCAAGCTTCACCGTCTTGCTGATGAGGGCGGGAATCGGCTTCGCTGTGGGAAGAGGTGCTCAAAGAAGTTCGAGCGTCTTGCTGAGAGGCCTAGGTTTATGGCAGACATGTGCCAAAACTGTTTCAAGTGATGTGCGCACTTGTGGAAGCCGGTACACGCGGTGCTCACCGGACTCACTCGGTGATGGTTTGATGTGCTTGCGCACTTGTGGATTGCCGGACTTCGCGGCTTGGATTTGGATGAGCTGGACCCACTCGGCTCAATTGTCTGACCCTTGCGGGTTTCACGATGTGCGTGAGTGCGTGATGCCACCGGTCCACGCGGTGGCACATGTACGAATTTCGGGCACTGGCCTGGTTTTGATGTGGCACCGACTTACTTGTCTGGTGTCATGCGAGTTTTTAGAACATGCTGAACACGAGTGTCGTGTGAAATACTTGCCGGGCGCCGTCAAGTATGTGTGATCGTGCTGAACTTGTGTCCGACAGTCAGCGGTTTGTAAGTGCATTTGACGTTTGCGGTGAGTGTGCACTTTGGCTGGAGACTCCATAGTGCCTTGACAGGTTTTTGTGCCATGGCCGTCACAGAGAGCAAGGCAAACTTCTCTTCGAGGGCGAAGGCTCTTGGACTGGAGGATCCAGTGCTGGCGAAGTTCGTTGACGCTGGCATTGATTGCATGAGCAAGTATGCTTTCTTGAGCTCATACGTGCCCGGGAGCACGGATGAGAGCCCATTCACTGCTGCCATCGTTAAGGTGCTTGGGCGTGACCCTTCGATTGCGGAGCTCAGTGTGCTTCGCCGCTTGCTGCATGAGAGCTACAACCTAACTGTGTCTGAATTACAATCACAGGTTGAAAGGACCGATGACTCCGCTCCGAGAAAGCTCGCAGCGCCCGACCGGGCCGACAGGTTGCAGCGACAGCAGGTCCGACTGAGTGGTTTGACGATCCACGGCCCGACTCTTCCGGGTCATGCCGTGATCGATAAGTGCGTTCAGATGTATGAGGATAACGTGCTTCATTACTTGCCGCCTCAGTCGTGCCCTTGCCGTGATGATGAGGTCAAGTTCAAAAAGGGTCGCGATGATAAGATGTTGTCCGTTGATGGTGCCGGTCATGTGTCTCTACGCACCCAGGTTGCAAAGGTTGATGCCGATGTGTCCTCAGACCTTCTCCTCAAGCTGGCATTGACCCGTCGAGGTTTGGCCCTAGACCAGGCAGGGATAGTCACCTTTTCGGAGCACGAGCGGTGGGTGGAAGCACTTTTTACCGCGCGTTTCAGGGATCCACCTGATAACTATGCACGTGTGACGCTGCAGCAGCTTATGCAGGCAGATCGGCAGCTGTTTGTTGAAGCAGCAGATCGCACTCGGCATGGAATCCAACTTGTTTCTGACGGCAAGCCTGTTGATAAGATTTGGAACGAGGCAATGAATTGCAATAATGTCACACACCTTTTGCAGCCTTTGGTCGCGGCCCCTCCGGCTCCTTTCAGGCCTGGACCGTACGATGACCGCAGGCCCTGGAAAGGCAAGGGGAAAGGCAAGGGTAAAGGAAAGAGCAAGAACAATGTCCGTATGCCCGCTGAGCTTGCAGACGGAGTTCCATCCACGACTCGCGGATTGCCAATCTGTTTCGACTTTAACTTAGGCCGTTGCCAGAGAGCTGTATCCAATGGGAAGTGCGAGCGAGGACTCCATGTCTGCTGCATTAAAGGATGTTTCAAGAGAGATCATGGATACACGGCGTGTCCCAAACGCAAGAAGGAGTGACTAGGTGTGCAATCCATGGACCAAACGACTGACGAGAAAGATGCTGCGCCGAGCGGTGAGCCTCTCGTGCGCTCTTCTTCTGAATGCAGTGTCCCTGAAGGGGAAGTTATGCATGCAGGTCCAAATGGGTTGCCTTCCGCTGAAGAATTCGCTTCTAGTCTGATTGGGAAGTGGATTGAACAGGCTGATGTTTTGAAGCTTTTCGATTGCCTCCCGAAAGCTGCGCCGCAACGCGGCTCCGGTGGCGGCATTTCATTTACCACTGGGGCCTTTGCCAAGGTCAAGGTGGGACTTAGGAGCAATGTCGCTGTTTTTCCAAAGTCCACGCAGGTGCTGGCTGCTTTTGTAAGGCAGTCTGCTCCTGCCCACAAGTTCACAACCGTCGTGCTTTTTGATGGTGTTCGCACGGCCCCGCATCGTGATCAGCAGAATTCCTTCTTGCCTAATTTGGCCATTCCCTTGTCCCGTTTTACTAAAGGTTCAATTTGGGTGCAATACAGCAAGGGTCCCCACACTCGGACTGTTGATGGTGCAACCCTTCAAGGGGTGGCATTGCCTGTGTCGGATGGCCCTGTCCTGTTTGATGCACGCAGGCAGACGCACCTCACTGATTCGTGGCAGGGCAGGAGGGTCATTTTGGTTGCTTTCTCTATTTCGGCCTTTGATAAGCTGTCTCTCGAGGCTTCGCAACGCTTGATTTCACTTGATTTTGCCTTGCCAACCGAGCCAGAGGTCGAGCACTTCCGTGAGCACCCACAGCTGCCTGCTCGCCTGCCGTGGCCGCCGCGTTTCCCTCTGCTGTCGAGTGCTTCAGCAACCAAGGCTGTTACCGAGGCGTTGGTTCCCAAAGAACCACTTTTTCTTGAGCTATGCGCCGGCACCGCCATGCTTTCTCGCTGCTTTCGTGAAGCGGGTGTGCCTGTCATGCCCATTGATCACCAGCACAACCGCCATCATCCGTTGGCGCAGGTCTGCAATCTCAGCTTGACCGAGGAGTCCACTTGGGTCTTCTTGCGCAATTTGGTGCGTGATCATCCTATACTCTTCGTGCACGCTGCCCCGCCTTGTGGCACGTGCTCCGCAGCGCGCAACATAAAGCGGAAAGGGGTGTCCGTGGCCCCGCTTCGCTCTCCTGAGCATCCCATGGGTTTGCCTTCGCTGACTGGTGTCAATCTTGACAAGGTCAAGGCTGCAAACAAAATTTACGTTGGCCTTGCCCAGTTTCTTGATTTGCTTTGCAGGTCCAACATCCCATGGACAGTTGAGAATCCTGAGTCAAGCATGCTTTGGCAGCTGCCCTGTTTTGCTCATTTGGTAAAGAATTTTCCGAGGGTCAATTTCGACATGTGTTGCTATGGTGGTGCACGCTTGACTCATCGTACGCTGCTTACATCTTGTGATGCCATCGAACATTTTCGCCAGCGCTGTCCGGGTGGGCACGACCACCTTCCGTGGAAGCCACAGCGCCGCGCTGATGGCACGATGTCTTTTCCTACTGCGCAGGAGGCAGCCTACCCCAGGCCTTTTTGCCAACAGTTCGTGGCGCTGGTCTTTAGGCACTTGGATCGTCCCTTGCCTGTGCATCCTACTGCGGCCACGCCTGCCGCTGCTGCCACTTCTTCTGCTCGGCAACCTCGCGGGCGTAAACTGCCTCCTGTTATGCCTGAGTTCAAGCGTGTGCTTGTCTACCAAGTTCATGCTCTACCGCCTGTTGATTCCAAGCGGTGCATTTTGCAGCCCCTCCGCGATGCTCCTTCTGGATCCAAACTTCTCTCTTCGACCTCTTTACTGCTAAGCGGGGGTGGTTCTGGGTCTTCGTTGAAGTTTTCCCGGGATGAGGTTGTGCACTCGGATAGTTCTAGCAGTGATGCCAGCAGTTGCGAATCCGTGCACGGTTCTGACAGTGATGCCTCCTGTGCGCGGACCTTGGAGCCTACTTGCGATGCGAGAGCTTTTGAGGTTCGCCTTGGTGTGTACGCCTCTCCCGATGAATTTCTTGATGGGTGCAGAAGGGTTACTCATCCTTTCGATCACCTGCATGCCGCTCCTGATCGTCTCAAACAATGCATTTTTGACATGTTGGTCAATGGCCCGACCTGGGTTGTGCAACGGAGGGCGGCCCTACTCAGGAAGTGGACGTCCTGGGCCTCCGACCTCGAAGGCGAGGAACGTGCTTTGAAGGAGGCGCTTGATCCTCAGGTCGCCAAGGTTTTGCAAGGAAAAAGGCTAAAGCTTCTGGAGCGTATTGCCGGCTCCCTTGGTTGGGTTGACATGAAGGTTTTCGATGAACTGCGCAATGGTTTTGACTTGGTGGGCCATCATGAACACACTGGAGTTTTCGCTCACGAGCCCAGGCCACCTAAGTTGGCCGAAAGTGATTTCATTAGTGCCGCACAATTTTTGCAGCCCGCTTTACTTGGAAAGATTCGTGCTTCTGCATCCGATGCGAATGCTCGCGAGCTGTGGGACAAGACTCTTGATGAGGTGGCTGATGGCATTCTTGAGGGACCGCTTTCTGCTGAGGAGTTGTTGTCTCGCCACGGGCCGTGCTGGCTCCCTACTCGCCGGTTCGGCGTTGAACAGACTTCCTCTGCCGGCCGTAAACTTAGACCTGTTGATGATTTCACTGAGAACAAGGTCAATTTGGCTTTCGGCTCGATGGATAAGCTTGATCTTAACGCGCTTGACGAGTTGATTGGGATCAGCAGGTTGTGGATTCGGGTTCTGAACGGGCCGCCCGATTTCACAATCCCTCTCTCAACTGGTGAATCCTTGAGTGGTCGTCGGCATGACGGCTGGAAGAAGGTGGGGTGCGAGCCTCTCCTCACTACCTTGGACCTCCGAGCGGCTTATAAGCAATTTGCGGTTTCTGCGAAGTCGCGGGCCCTGGCAATAATCGCATTGCTTGACCCTTCGACTGCTGAGCCTGGACTCTTTGAGTCGAAGGCCCTACCTTTCGGGAGTTCCGCTTCGGTGCTTCACTTCAATCGCCTTGCGCGCCTATTCTGGCGCATCGGCGTGGAGCTGTGTGTGCCTTGGTGCAACTTTTACGATGACTTCCCTGTCATGTCTCCGAGTGGCATTGCTGACAACACCATGGAGACCATGATGGCCCTGTGTAACCTGTTGGGGTTTAGGTTCGCCTCCGATAAGCTTTCCCCCTTTAAGGCCCAGGCCACGATGCTTGGAACACTGGTGATTGAACTTAAGGTTCGAAGGAGCTTTTAGGTTGAAAGTAAAGAAAATCAAGAAAACCATATTGTCAAAGAAGACACCGCAAAATCGCTTTTTGTGTTCGAACTCCAGGTCAAATACCAGTATTCGAAGCCGGGCGCGGCGCAGTGCGCGGCAGAAAATCAACGAAAATTAAAAGGGTGTGAAGGGCGCGGAGCTGCTTTAGTGGCCACATCCAAGGCCCAAAAAGCAAAGCCCTCCGCTGCCACCCTCATTCTTAGGACTATCTGGCGGATGCAAACTCATTTTTTCGCATAACAGCTGCAGCTGCACAAGCGGGTAACGCAAGCAAAGAAAGAAGCAACCACTGGTTTCAATGGCACATCTGACATTGACAGCTTATTGCTCTTAATGGCCTCAACTCTGCACTTCGTGAAGCTCCGAAGACCTGGAACAGTCGCTTCCCGAGAACCAGTGGACAAGTTGGAAACCGCACACACGTTCGTGTTCAACGGCGGCACTTCGCATCGAAAGTTGGCAAAGAAGCCCTGTAATTTCTGTGTCCCACCTTGTCTCTTCCTGAACCAAAGCGTCTTTTGCAAACTCTGGCCCGATAGCTTGTGTTTTACAGACAATTCCTCCACCCGATTGGCCACCACCGTCTTGGCCGCCCAGAAGGCGGATATTGCTGGCATGCAAAACAGCTTGCGGTGTGCCACTTGCAGCTTCTTCGAGCACACGCAGTGAAAGAAGCTTCCAAGAAACTCGAAAGAAACCTCGACGCCTGTATGGGGCCAATCAAGCTACACTTTGCAGTATCCAAACAGAGTGAGACAAACTAGGGAAGACGGACAGCAGCACAGACCCAGAGGCAACAATGGCTGTAGTAGAAGTGGCACAAACGAGAACTAACTGCGCCACAACGCGACTTCCACATAGAAAACAAAGGCAAAGCAGTCGGATGCCGCCAGCTGCTCTCGCAGCAGCAAAGACGCAAGATCATTTTCCAACTCCTGCAACAGCTTCGAAGCAGATGCGAGTTCGTGTTCTGGACAAGTGCAAGTCGGTCTTAACGAGCGAAATGTCTCGATTTCAGCGTTGGTTTGAACCAACCTTGATGAACGCACTTGCCCTTCACACATTCTGATGAAGTCCGCTCCGTCGAAAATTCAAAAGCATTTAAATCCATTTTAACCAGGATTTTGACCAAATCAAATTCCAGTTAAAAGGAGTTAAATTACTGTTTCGTCGAAAAAGACCAGGCAAAAGCGCTTGCCAAAGATTCTTCGGACAACGGCGTTGCAACCTTGGCACCAGGCAGGCTTGGCGACACAAACTGCGTCCCCTTATCCGAGTTAGATATGTATAGATATATAAACTTTTTATAGTTCAATGGATATATAAATATGTAGATATACAGTTTTATAGATATATAGATTTTTAGATGTAAAGATATATAGATATATAGATATATAGATATATAGATATATAGATATATGAATATATAGATATATAGATACATAGATATATAGATACATAGATATTTAGATATTTAAATATATAGATATATAAATATAGATATATAGATATATAGATATATAGATATATAGATATATAGATATATAGATATATATATATATATAGAGATATATAGGTATATAGATATATAGATATATAGATATATAGATATATAGATATATAGATATATAGATATATAGATACATAGATATATAGATATAAAGATATATAGATATTTAGGTATTTAAATATATAGATATATGGATATAGATATATAGATATATAGATACGTAGATATATATAGATATATAGATATATAGATATATAGATATATAGATATATAGATACATAGGTGCTTAGATATTTAAATATATAGATATATAGATATATAGATATATAGATATATAGATATGTAGATATATACATATATAAATATAAAGATATATAGACATATAAATATAATTATGTAGATATTTAGATATTTAGATATATAGATATATAGATATATAGATATATAGATATATAGATATATAGATATATAGATATATAGATATATAGATATATAGATATAGAGATATATAGATATATAGATATATAGATATGTAGATATATAGATATATAGATATATAAATATATAGATATATAGGTATATAGATATGTATAGATATATAGATATATAGATATATAGATATACAGATATATAGATACATAGATACATAGATACTATATATAGATCCACACGCACTTTCACACGGTGAAATTTAAATCTCTTCGGCGATCCAGGAGACTAGGAGGTCTGCTTCCTGCGGCCACAGCTGCCAGCCTTTGTGAGGCAAGCACTTACAAAGTGTTTGCATATGACGTAACATTTAATACGGTTACAACTAAATGTATTACCAGTAACTATCTGTCTATCTATATATATATATATATATGAATTCACATACATGCTTATTACTGTTGTTAGCTTTATTATGATGATTATTAGTATTGCTATTATGATATGTACATATAACGATATCTTTGTTTGCAAGATATAGGTACAGGAGGAGCATTGCATGTAGATTGCAGGCAATTGCATGCTTTTTCTCCTGAAACAAACATGTTCACAGCAGCCGGGACCAAGCTCTTGTGTAAGGAGACCCGGGCGAGCCTCCTTTCCAGAGCTGTGTGGGATATGTACCTGCATGCATGCCAGGCGTGCAGCAGACTATATAGCAGCAGGAGTGCAAAGCATGCAACTCCTAAAGACTGAAGGCAGGAGTCTTTTGCCGCTCCGGGTCATAGGTCGATCTGCGAGTTGAGGTTGATTGCTCTCGCTTTTCTGAAGGCTTAGTTCTTGTCCGGAACAAGCCGGGCCGGGCTGAAGAGCTCATTGCTTCTCTTGACGAAGTCCTTGAGGAGGGATTGATCTCTCGGAAGCGGTATCTAAGCTTAATGGGTCGCCTGCACTACACTGACTCGTACATCCTTGGCAAGGCTGGACGCCTCTTCTTGGCAGAGGTTAGGTCTTGGGCAAAGGCGCACTCTGGACCTGAGTTGAAGCTTGATGATTGTGTTCGGCGGTCTCTTGAGAGATTGCTGAACCGACTTCGTTGTGGCACTCCTCGCCATGTCCCTTGTTCCGTGGCCGATCACGTTGTACACATTTACAACGATGGGGCGAGCGAAGGAAGCTCCCACACCGTGGGAGGGGTGCTGATGTTTCAGAATCAGGTTCACACTTACTTTGGTTGCTCGGTCCCTGCTGTCCTGGTCTCGCGCTGGGCCGAATCCATGTGTCACTTCATAGGGCCCATAGAGGCCTACGCCGTTGCCGTCGCGAGGAAGGCTTGGCACCAATTCATCGCGGGACACAGATGTATCTTCTACATTGATAATGTGCCTGCACAAGATTCTTTCATCAAGGGCACCTCTGCTAATCATCACGTCAGGGACATATTGTTGTCTTTCGAGGCGGCCGAAGAGCTAAGTGCTTCTTGGTCCTGGTTCGCCCGTGTTGCCAGCCAGAGCAATGTGGCCGACGCTCCGTCACGTGGTGACTTTGCATCCTTGATTAAGCTTGGTTGTCGTAGGGTTAGTCCCTCGTGCCCCCTGTCGGGTTGTGACCTTAAGGATCTCTTGGCTCCCGCTAAGATTGCTAAGAAGGGGTGAAGGGGGCGGTCGCCAGACCGTGTTTCGCCCCGTGCAAAATGAGTGAATGTGCGATTGCATCATATGCCGCATTATTTGGAATCATGTTCATGCTTGTGATTGGATTCATTTGCAAATATACCTTGAGTCCTTTACCTTGGCATATGTTTGAAAATCCGATTATGAAAAGGATCTCAGCAGACAAGCGCGCGCCATCTGCGATCCCTTTTTCATAAAAGGACTGCGAGCTTGATGCGAGCATTTTCAAACATTGGTTTCAAAATTTGGCATGCTTGATTTTACACTTGTGCTGATTTTGCAGTGACTTTTGCATCTCCGTGATTGGTCTTGGAATGCAACATGTGTATGCAGCTCAGTGCTCGAGCTGAGCTTTGGAAGAATTTTCTGCCCACCCACCACTCCCTGTGTGCTGCTCTGGCTCTACGTGCCATTGAGCTTGCCAATCTTTCATGTCGTGTTTCGAGCTCTCCACGAGCTCCGCTTCACTTGTGTTCCGCCGCACTCGCTTTGCGTGCTGCCGGTGTTGAGCTCTCTTGTGAGTTCCACCTGTGCCTGCCGTAGGTGTAGCTGCGTAGTTGTAGCCGTAGGCTGTGCCAAGTACGCTGTGCTCAGCTGCTTGCTGTCTACTCTTGCAGTCCGTTTCACTTGTGGTAGTCCGTAGCTGGCGTACGTGCTACTGCACTGGTCCCACCCTCCTCACCCACGCCCCCGAAGGGGGCGGTCGCCAGACCGTGTTTCGCCCCGTGCAAAATGAGTGAATGTGCGATTGCATCATATGCCGCATTATTTGGAATCATGTTCATGCTTGTGATTGGATTCATTTGCAAATATACCTTGAGTCCTTTACCTTGGCATATGTTTGAAAATCCGATTATGAAAAAGCGGTTGGTTAATTAAATTAAATGATAAGATGAAACCTTCGAAGCACCAAGACCCAGCCTGAAACCTCGACCCTCGAGCCAGCAGCCCAGTTGACGTATGTGACCACAGCGACCTCAACGAGGCTAAGAAATGGGGAACAGTCTCCGGACATGGCCTGGTACATTTCGACAGCTCGAAAGAAGAAGAACAAAGACGACTGGTGTTGCGTTTGTTTGGTGGCTCTTTATTTGCCATGTACATGCATGTACACTATGAAATTGTAGATGTCTATGCACACGCACGTACTGTTTGTGTCTCTGCGGATAAATGCATGCATGTTTGTGTGCTTACTTACATGCATGCATGTCTCTGTGGCAGCTGAGGTTTGAAACTCAAGCAATGGTGGGCGGACCATCAAGCCACAAAGTGGAAGACCGAGAATTGGGTGGAGAGACAACATAAGGGGGACGAGTTGGAACAACGACGACGACGAGGAAGACTACGAGAAGCCGGTCGATCGCCCTGTACCTCTTGGTAAAATCCCTGATGACAGTCCGGATGGCAACGGGCCGGCCAATGATTACTGCATGAAGGCCATGCAGTGCCCACGTGGTATTTGCAGAATGAGCAGAGCTTGAACACCGAACCCTGGGTTCGAACACCGGTGTTTGAACTCTGGGTTCGAACACCGAACTCCGAGTTCAACCTCGGTTCCAAATGTTTGAACCACTTTCTGGGTGTCAACTTTGCCGCAGCTGTCGTTCGTGTCGATTTTGTTAAGGTGGCTTTGTTTGGTGCGTTTGATGTTATCCTAACTTGTCGTGTTGTGTCCAGCATCGCCGCCGATTTGGTTTGCTTTGCAATTTTATTATTTTTTAGCCAACAAGCCGAGCAGGATCTTTGGAGCCAAAATTTGTTTCGCTGTCAACGCGATTCAGCAGTCGCCTGCAGTCCAATTGGCGTAGGGCATGTAGACGGCAGAGAGCCGTTTTGAGGCAAAACTGTTGCGTGTAACACGGATCAACGAATGTCATTCGAATGAACATGCCATGAATGAGGTTGTTCTGAACCGCGCAAAGCACTACTGGTTTCAATCTGGCGTGGCATCAACATAACAAATTGTGCTGTCATTGGTTGTTTCTGGTTGTTGGTGATTGGGAATAAGCGGTTGCTTGCAATGATTGGTTTGTAAGAACGGTTTGTGCAGCATGAAGAGCCGAATGTCAACAGTTCCAACAGATGCCAAACGTGCATGCATGGTGCGCTTACCTCTTGCAGAACGGTGTTTGAACAGCACGAAACCATAGCAATTTTGAGCTTGAGGGATATGCCACTTCTTGTTCAACATGCGAACTGCCATAAATCGTCTTGGAATATGCAGGATGATATTTGACTGGTTTGGAACATGTGCTGTGTTGCATGGTTCCTCGTCAGCACGTTGGCTCAAAAACGATAGGCCCCTCCGTAGCATTTCGTCGCTGCGGGGCTGCATGGCCCGGGAGGTGCTACACCAATGTCAATTGAATGTTGTGTTGGATTTTGGGCAGGGCTTTCGACGTGGTTTTAGTTTGTCGTTTCGTTGCATGGGCTGAAACGGTTCAGAATTTGGCTGGTCAGACTTGCAGAGCATGTTTGTTTAGGAATGCTTTCAGGAAAGGGCTTGGAGATGTTTTGCGAGGGTTGGCAGTATTCGTGGGGCCGAAGTTAGCGATGTGGCATTGGGTTTGAAACCCGACACCCACACAGCTAAGCCGTCTTCACGTTTGTGCTTTTCGCCAGCTCGAGGTGGAGTCTGCCATTGAAGCTCCTGAAGATGTAGCCGAGTTGCGAGGATCGCTGGATGCTCGGTTTTGGCCGAATTCTGCGCCCGTCCGCTTCATCACTTAGCATGGGCAGAGTCATAGATCCAGACGGCAAAACGTTTGCAGGCCAAGGCATCGAAAACCATGGATGGGCATTGATTGTTCTCATGTCCAGTCCATAGGCACCGGAGGCCCTGCCATCAGAAGTCTGCCCAGGCACCGGCTTCCACGCCATCTTCGGCTATACCAACCTTTGGCGCTGCCAGGTGAGTGCGGGGCGTGCTCTGTGTGTTCCGGGTGCTTTCTTGGCTGCGATGAGCTGGGACTCCGCCTGAGAGTCGCTTGAGAGGTCCAGTGGTGTTTGAACACTTCGAGTCGGCTGACGACATTGGATCCAGCATTGGGGCCGCGTCTGTGTGGCGCTGAGTTCATGACTAGGAGCGTTTTGCGGCTTGCCTTTCTGTATGCGATTTGGCTTGTGGCTAGCGTTTCCTCTCAAATCCCACGTCAGGGGTTGATTAAACTGAAACACCTTCGTTCTGGAGGCACTCTTCTGGGACTCTTTATCCGAAGACGAAGACAGCAACCAGTGGTCTGTGGATGATTTCACGGAGTGCCCTCACTTTTGAAGCAGAGCTGCGTGCCCCCCGCTTGCACAAGCATGCAGCCGCCGCATGTCTCTCGGGAGGTACACCCTTGACTCGCAAGACACCTCCGTCAGCAGCACTCGTGCCTCTGGAAGCGCCACGTGTGGAGCCCAGCATTGCATCAATATTCGAGGTGGGGCAGAACGACATAGGTTTGCGTGTCGAGGCTGAGACAGCCATCGTTTAAGAGGGGCATTTGCTTGGACGGGTCGTCTTCAGCAATCGTCGGATGATGACAAAGACTTGAAGGGTGAGGGATCTTTTAGATGATGAAGCACAGGAACGTTGCCGTGGTAGGCTGAGCGTTGGCTGCGCATCCTTCTTCTGCAAAGCCACGCACATCATTTCAGCAGACATTGGCAGCAACCTTTGGAGCATCTGGTCTCCAGTTTTCAGGAATCTTGGACAGAAGTACGACGCAAAAGCTTGACACGTGATCCAAGAGTCGAAGCACACGAGCAGCAAGCTATTTCCACAAGGAACGACAAAGCGAAGAAGAGTAGGCAGTCAGGCGGACCTGTCTTACTAGAGCCTGTGCCTGCTGTTTTTCTCGGAGCTCTCCAACGACGTTGCGAGGAAGTGATGTGGACTACACTTTCCTTTTGTAGGGATGAGGGTTGAGGTTCGTTTCGAGCTTTGTCGTGCTCAGGACTGGAGGGAACTCCCGCGTCTCGCGCCCCGCCGCGCGCAGATGGAGCCTGAGCAGAGGGAGGGTTGCGGGGGGGGGGGGGGGGAGGTAGACTCGAGGCCGGAATCGGTTGGACTAAGAGTCTTTTCTGCCTTCAAGACTTCCAAGTGCTCAGCGCTCGAAGCCATATACCAAGATCGAAAGACACAGACGCACATCTCTAAAATCTGTCCACACTGCTTTGCAAGCTCTTCGAGGCCTCGTGTCCTGAGCTTGCTCAGCCTCTGGCACTGCTGTACGAAGGCTTCAGCGTGGTCGTTCGCGGAGCCCGGAGCCCGCAGACGCTGCTTCGAGGCGGGAGACAAAGTGCTCACAGAAGCATTCGCACACGCTGACAGCCCAAGGACTCGGCAACACAGGCTACCGCGGGCGCTCAGTGACACGACGGGAGAGGACGCCCAGCATGCTCTGCTCTGCATGATCAATGAAAGGAAGGCTCTCACAAGCCGGAATGCCGTATGCGCGAAGTCCTGCGGGGCCCCACAACTCGACCCGACGTCTTGCAACAACTCTTCGATCATCGAACTGCCACTGTTCTGCAGTCAAAACTCGGGCGCAGCTATGCGGCACCGGCATCCGACGCACACGCCAAGCCGCGGGTGAGGAGCTCAGTCGGGGAAGCTCTGGAACAGTTGCCTCCGTTGGCTTTGAAGCTTTCCAGCTGGTAATATCTGGGCTGAAGGGCTTGGAAGCTTACAAGCTCGTAAGGACCAGACTCCGTCTCAGGGCTCGAAAGGGCTGGAAGCTCCCAAAGTCCCAGTCCTGATCTTCTAGAGGAGTTGAGTACAGGCCCAACCCTCGCCGCTTTGTGGGCGCGACTGCTGGGGCCTTGGCGCTCGTTTCCAGCCGCCTATGTCATCACTGATTGCTGAGCCGTCGGTGTCGGAAAAGTTGCAGGTCTGGTGGGTTCGTAGATGTGAAGTTCAATGCCGGACACGACGGTGCTGGGTTCAGCCCGCAGAATCAAAACTCCAAGTATTCCAAGCTATTTCAACTTGAGCCTTGTGGCGCTGAGTCGCATTGGAGGTGTCTTGAAGCGCTCCGCTCCCGAAAAGCCAAAAACCCTGAACTCCAAGCGTGCCAACAGGGGCAGGTCCGCTTTGGCCACTACCATCCCATAGGCCGGGCTCGGAAGTCTACGGCAGTTACGGCTTCAAGTCTCGAGTGTTATTTTCGCTTCTGTGGTTGATGCGGGGCCTTGAGCGACCGTGCCATAGCCATGAAGGTGAACCGTAGTTTGAGGGTGCCAAAGCAGCAGAGCATAAGAGTCTTGAGATAGTTTGACACAGTCCTTTTCCATTTCGTGATGCTCACCCTGCCCTTTCCCCGTGGAGGCACCAGATCGAAGTTGTAATTCGTTGGGAGCTTGCAAAGGTCTTTGGATTTAGCAATGGCCGTCGCTTGTCACTGGAGTTGCTGCACTTGACAGACAAGCCAATTTCGAAGAATCCGCACGTCTCGGATGTCGATTCTATTCAATTCCTTTTCGTGCCAGCTTCAGGCCGTGTGCGAGAAGAGTGATGAGCCAGAGTGAGGCAAGCACTGAAACTAGGCCCTTCCCATGTATCTCATATACTACCACACAGTGTGTCCACCGGCACAGGTGCAGTGAACCATCGACCTTAATCGCAAATGCCCCGAGGGGCCACTTTAGGACAAGTGTGGCAGGTTCCACCTTAGGCTAACGGGAATGAGTAGCTAGATAAAAATACGCAAACGAGCATCTACACATATGCATCTTTCATCACATATATGCATATACATACACATATGTACGATACAAA
The DNA here is from genome assembly GCA_905221615.1 of Symbiodinium sp. CCMP2592. Taxonomy (NCBI): domain Eukaryota; class Dinophyceae; order Suessiales; family Symbiodiniaceae; genus Symbiodinium; species Symbiodinium sp. CCMP2592. Next base: position 140,275 of record CAJNDT010000257.1, on the reverse strand, counting down.
TTCGAGCAGAATGATGAACGGTTTTCCTGCATGCAGCAGATCGGTGCGTCGTGGCATTAGCGGCTTTGAGAAGCGCTCTTTCAAGTCCTCAGAAGGCGCTCTCCCGGGTCCTCATTGGACTCGGGGACGGTGCAGCCGACTCCGTTCCGATCCCTCGAGAGCTTAGCGGCTTAGCAGTTGCTTCAACCTGTAGGTTCCTAGTAGAGGTGCACTGAGGGATCAGAGGCCGGCATGCACGTGCACAGATGGTGACCGGCCGGTACAGTGGCAGCACTCATCTTTGCTGGCAAAGAGCCTAAACTGCTGTAGATTCAGAGGTTTCCAGACTTGAGGTCACGGTCGTCTGCGACTCGAGTCGCTCATGCAATCGATTTAATCGGCAATCGGCGACCTCATGTTTGAGAAACGCATGTCTAGGCGGCTGCGAGTTCTATTGCGAGGTGTGGATCCCTCGAACCACCACCCGGAAACAGCAGAAGGCATTCTCCAAGTTTTCCCGACGTCCTGGAATAGGCACAACTCCACGGCCGACGTTTCACCTCTAATGCGGTAGCTCCTGATCTGCTGTGAAGTGGGAGTGGAAGAAGCATGAAAGCAGAGAGGCCGTTGTCCAGCCATGCCCACCCTTCTCCGGTTAGGAAGCCTCCCAGACGTCATTGTGCCGGGCTTAGATGGCAGCCCTTGCCTGGTGTAGCAGCTGGCCCTGGCCACTGGCCACCCGAGTTTCTGATGCACTCCGAGTTGAGGATTTGCTAAAGTTGCAGAAGTGCTGCTGCAACGTTGGTAGGCAGGTTTCACTAAAGATGAGATAATGTGGCGAGTGACCCTAAAGAAACCGAAGTTCTAAACAACCAGAATCGACGAACCGAGTGGTCCCGAAAGAGAAGCGAGCTGAAAGCCCCCTCCGTCCGAACAGCATCAAGCCAGAGAACAACGGATCAGAGTCTGAAGCCAGAGCTTGGTAAGATGCGGATACGAGTCGCCGTACCATGGCTCCTCTGGGCGCTGGATGCCACTGTTTGGGGCACAGAGTGGCTCTTGGTTTGAGGGTTTGGAGTTATCAGGTGGGGGGTCTCATTGCCGACATCCCGCAATCTGCTCTCTCAATGTGCTCCCTGCATCAGACGCATTGATGACACAGTCCCAAACTTCATGCCAATTGAAGGCTACAGCGCCGGGTGTGGAGGCACCTGTGCGAGGCAGGCTTGGTTGGCTTTCGGGTGCCGGGCAGATGGAGGATTTAAGGATTCTTCGGTATGAGACATGAAGTCAGCCCTGGTGGCTTTCACACACTTAATGTTACGATCTGGCTCGGAGTGATGCCCTCTTTGCTCTGACAGGTCTTGCTGGGGTGAGCCCGGCATGTTTCGGCATGGAAGCAAACCAAAGTGGCTTCGGATAGACTTGATGATCCATCGAGCCGGCACGATGCATTATGCCAATGATGCCTTCACACAGTCTTCGGTTCCTGACGAGGCAACGACGTCCGGAGAGCTGTGTTGAGGTTTGCAGTAAGCACTGAAACTCCCTTGCGTGAACGTTCCAGCTTGCGTGCTGCCAGACGCCTGACGTGATAGACATCGGCCTGCATCAGTCCTGCCACCTCCTTAATCCCTATGGTGCTCCGTGGCTTTGTGGGCTTGCTTTGTGAGGGCCAAGAGGGAGCTTCTGTTTTGGAGAGGGACTCTAGACGCTAGCAGAATGTTGTCTTGCCGAGGTGACGGTCTTGCAAACTTCACAGGCGGAATGACTTCCAGTTCGAGAGCTAAGATGAGAGTGAAGCCTTTGCGTCTGTAGGGTCATAGCAATTGGACAAGCAGATGCTCGAGCAGCCGGTGTGGAGAGCCAACCTTCACATGACGAGAGTGTAGAGTCGAGCAAGGACGCAGTCTGAATTCGAGCTGCTGGAGCAGGTTCTGATGACTCACCGCTTTTCGTGTACGCCAACAGCTTCAGTGACTGGCCTTCAACTCAGATGTAGACGGGAATGGCCCGTGCTGCACCGAGCCTTAACGGCCTCATTCCAGACTGGAAGCTCTCAGATGCTCTCAGCTTGTTTCGGCTGCTTTTCTCCTCCCCGGCCATCGCAGTGACGTCGTAGTCTCGAGGTTGAATGGCACCTCGTACCAGTGGACCGTTGCTGCTGCAGCGTTACTGGTTGGGCTCTGCCTCACCTGGGACGGGAGCTCAGAAGCCGTGTCTTGAATCTGAAGTACAACTTAATGTACGGATGCGCTTTCGGACTGTGGTAATCATCGATGACCATGATTGCGATCATCATTCGGGAATTTTGGAGCTGTCATGGATATGCCCAGGACCCCCCAATAAGTGCCCTTTAAGGGGGCTCTAATGCTCCCCATTAGGGGTAACTAGGGACTACTACAGGCGTAGTTTGGGGGGTCTATAGGTACAGGGAGATCCATGAGCCCCCAAACTTCGACCCGGTCGGGCTCAGTGCTCCCACTCCGGCGTCGTGCACACATGAAATCGCGCATGCCTCCGTGAACTGTCACTTTCATCACCCCAGAAAGACGAGCTCCAAGAAGGTACCCAAGAGGTGCCTCTCGTGGTCTCGGTAACTGATACCAAACTTCGAAGCCAGGACGGCCCCCGAATGTGGAAGCTCCTCTTCACGGGGGCAGTGCCGAGTGCTTGGCGTCTCGTGAAGCCTCAAGCTCGAGCTCGACTGCAAGTGGATCGCGTGTAGCTGCGCAGTTCTGCTGTCCGCAAGCCAGAAGGTCTGCCCTGGCTGCAGGCGCTGCCTGCTACGAGGCAGCCGGGTCTTCTTCACCAAACTCAAGAAACCAACACCATTTCAGCTTCTTATCAAGCGAGTGCTTGTGACGGGGGCACCACGGGATACAACAGCCTCCGAGCCTGCTGGGCCCAGCAGGCGAACGTCCAGGAGATAGGCTTGTTCTCCACCAGCATCCTGATGGTCCAGGCTTCTTTCCGTCAAGCTGTTAAGCTGTCCAGCGTAGTAGTGTCCACAACAGGCTAGACATGTGGCGGTTATTCTGCTTGACTTTATTCTGCAATGAGCTGCTATTGTTTTCGCTTGGCTTTGCGAGTATCCAAACCAAACTCCAGACCCTGGAACACGGGAACCCTAGGCTCGCTTCAAAGAGTCCCAGCTCTAGATTTGTGGCTTGAAGTCCTTCTGTCTCGTGCCGAACTTGAGGCAGCCGGAACGCTGGGCTTGGCCACTTTGTGGGGTTTCGAGGGGAGCCAGGTGCTGTGATGTCCTCAGTGTCGGTTGATCGTCGGACATTCGCACAAGATGGAGGGCATCAGGTGCGCGTCGTGTCTTCTGGGCCGGTTTCGTCCGGGTTTCGGACGACTCGCTCTAACTTCTTGCATCCCATGGTAACTCGTGCTGGCAAGGCTGGGAGCATGCAGTGGTTTTGCTGCAGCCTTCGGCATGGGAGTAGTGGCCTTAGAAGCTGTTTCGAAGGCATTGCCGCGAAGCCTCAGGTTCGGACGGGCTTCTTTAATGTGCCTTGTTTCCGGATCCACAAGAAGCAGTTGCTAGCCATCTTCGAAGAAAGGCCATTCATGTCCACTCCAAAACAGTCGAGACGTTGTCGTCCAAGCAGAGGCATGGACCAAGCCCATGGACGCACAACTGCCTGGGCTTTCGATCTGTTGGTGCGCCTCCCCAGCCCGAGCTCTCAAGCCGTTTTTCTGCCGCAGTGAGTTTGAAGTTCGCAGTTGGGGCTGAAGTCCGAGGTACATCGTGGGCGCCGTGTGCGGAGCCAAGATCTTCAAAGGGGAGGGGGATTCTTAGTATCACGTGCCTGTGAGACACTGCATCTTCGGCGTAATCGACCCGAGGTTTGGAGTCCTGGTCTTCACGACATGGAGACGTCCCGTTGCGCCCTGAGTTGTTTGCTAAAATTGAGCAGGAGACGCCAGGAGCGTTCGTAGGGAAACGCCAGCTGGTCATTAAGTTTGTCTGCAATCCAGCAGAGGGAGATGGTCAGAGGTTCGGTCTCACCAGGGCCGTTCGGTAACCTGATCGGGCCCACCCATTTGACCTCAAGCAGGCTGTCGGCAGTTGCAGTCGCGAGCATCTGCCCTTCCTGGACTTGTGCATTGCAGATCAATCGCTTGAGATCTTGTCGTCTGAAGCCCTTGATTTTAACTTCGGCCCTTTCTCAGCATGGTGCACGGTGCTTCGTGCAAGTCCTCTCCGTGTGGCCCGCAAGAGGCTCGAATCTGGCCCGTCCGCAGCTGGATGGAGTAGAGTAGGTTCGAGCCTGGGCTGCTCCTCGGTAGCAGGGTGAAGTTTGGTCAGGCATGCCGGCCTGGATGGTCGAAAGAAGCGGGAGTCCTTGGACGAAGAAATGCAGCTCGCACTTCCCGATGCTTTCCTGCAGCATCCTGCGGCAGGGCACACCAAGCAACCGGTAGCGGAGAGCAAGGGGGCACGATAGTGAGGGGGAAGAGAGGTGTCGTGAGACGGCGAAGCTGCAGAAGCCGAGCACTACGTCATTGACATAAAGATGATGCTGAAAGACCTGGGTATCTGAGAGCTCTCAGACCCAAGTCTTTCAGCAGCACTTCCACCTCCACGGCGTAGCGCTCGGCTGCCTTGGCTGCCGCAGTGACACGACGTCGCATCTGTTCTGGGGGTCGCAAGCCGTCTTCAGTTGACTCCAATAGTCATCAGCTTAGCCACAAAATCTCCGCCTGGCTTGGTGAAAGAAGGTACTTGTACCCTTTTGAGATGCAAGCAGGAAGGTCCAAGCCATTTTGCCACAGGTCGTTGAATCGAATTGCAAATCAGCCGTGGTGCATTGTTCCATTGTTCACCGTCCACGCCACTGTCTCGAATTGGGCGATCGTCATGGCGAGGCTAGCAGGACGGTGCAAGATTCCAAGATTCAGGTTGGGAGCTTCTTTCTATTCAGCTGGCCATCCAGGACGTGCCAGTTCGCAAGGGTCCAAATCGTTCTAGGGTTGAGTTCTGAAGTTCCAACCCATATTACGGAGATGCGCTCACGCGCGTTGAGCATTGGACCCTGCGTGGGAATTCAAGGTCCTTGAAGTCGTGCGAAGGGTCCTATGCCCAACACATTCAAGGAGGTGAGCGCAAGAAACATGGTAGAGCTCTGCACTCCGTAGGTTTGCTTGCATTGGCCCAAAAGCCTCGTTCCAACCCTTCTGAACCGGAGCCCGAAGATGGAGCTTCGTTGGATGCAGAGAGGGAGCTGTCGGGGACGAAGTGTGACTACAACTAGGCAAAGCTTGAACATCTGCATAGAGGCCTGGTTTTCGCAATCTTCGCCATGCTGCTTTGACCCCAACAGACCCAGCGCAGCACTAACGCAAGGTCGCACATCGACTCAGCGACATGCGACAGGGTGTCAGTGTGCGCGGACTGGATACTGCAGTTTCCGGCTCTTCTGTTTTGGGTTGACGCTTCGATCGTGCGCAGGTCAGCGAGCGAAGTGCGGCCGAGGTAACAACTGACAACATGGTGCTTTCCGAAAAAGTCGTGATTGAGGTGTTGCTGTTGGGCAAGAGCAACTGAAGTGATGTGAACTCCGTGCCATTTCCTGCTTTGGAGACGCTCAGATGCTAGCGTGCCTGGCTCCTATGCTTGGCGGTCTTCTCACAGCCTCCGGCGCCGAACACTCAGTAATCTCTCGTGGTTTTGTGCGGTTTCTCGACTCCTCTTCTGTGTCTGAGTTATGGAAACGGATCGAGTTCTGACGTTCAAGGTGGGCGTTCTCGTTTGCGAAGCCGGGCTGCGGACACCTTTCCTGCCACGGGGCCATGAGCCTTTGCCCGAGCTGTTGTGTGAGCCCAGCTCCTCGGCTCCTCGAATCCTGAATCCTGAGTTGTTCACTCCTCAGTAACGTGAGCCTGCTAATCTCAAGCACTTTAAAATGATCATCTCGTGATGATTGATAATGGAGAGAAGGTGTAAGGTGGGGTTCATGATGATGACGATGGAGATGGTAATGCGTGTGAGAATGAGGGTAAAGACAATGCAGGGTGCTGCCGCTGATGTTGTTGGTGGTATCGAACCACCGTGGCTTTGGTCCGCAAACCTTGCTGGCCCGTGAAGGTCCTGGTCCACGGCCGCAGCCGCCCTGCTTGGCCTAAGTGGCACGTCTTCCCTGGCATTGCCCGGACCTCGTGAGTTTGTTTTTACGCCTACTGGTTGTCCGTGTCGTAGTAGTGCAAAGTATTGAGAGATCGAGCAGTCAAACCAATGTGTGTATTTGTATGTTATATGTATTCACATGTATTCGCATATATATATATATATATGTATGTATGTATGTATGTATGTATGTATGTATGTATGTATAGAGATGTGTGTATGTGTAAATGTGTATATGTATGTACATTTGCTTTTGTCTGTCTGCCTGCCTGCCTGGCTGTCTGTCTGTCTGCATCCATGAACATATGCACGTATAAGGGTGTATGTATATATATATATATATACACATGTATGTATGTACGTAGGTAGGTAGGTTTGGCATGTGTGTGTGTGTTTGTGCGCAAGCATGCATGCATGTGTTCGCCGGTCAAAGTGCTGGTGTGTGTATTTATGTATATGTGTGTGGGCGCACGAATTTATGCCGTTGTCAGAACTGATACTTGTAGAATGATTCATTCCAAAGCCATACCTTTATTGCGAAATCGTACTGCGACTCGCCTCAAGATCCTACCGACCAGCAGAGAGCCCAGAGAGCCCGTGCAACACCAGCCCAGGTATGGCTCTTCGGTTTTCGTTGCAGCAGCTGTAAACGAGTTCGATGACTCACGACGCCCGATGGCCGTTGCCGTGTTCTTAGTTGCTTCAGCGCCTCGTCCAGGTGCTAACCCTTGGTGTCTTGCCGTGTAGATGTCGAGTGGCCAAACAAGCATCGCTGACTCTGCAGCACTCGATGAAGAACAATGAAGTCTTTTCACAGCACCCACAAGAATTCCTAGCAAGTCATTCTTAAGCGCCTCAACTCGAGTCCGTCATTTGAGGCCTTGCTGGCGGCCCCCATTGTTCTTACGGCGATGCACTCGGTCTTTGCACAGTTGCTTGAACTCAGCTGGTTGGTCTGCGTGTATGTGGCTTACATCACCTGGTGCCACACTCAGATAGCAAAATCGCCCCGCACACCTCTCTGTCTGTCTTTGAGTGCTTTGCTTTGAGCCGAAACGTCGGGTTGGCTTTGAGAGAAACCAACACATCTCGGCTGCCCCCAGCTACGAAGCCCCGAGCGGCAGATCCGAAATAATCGGTGCCCGAACTTTTTTGAGAGGGTTCCCTCGTCGAGGCCCTGGCCCACCTCGCGTGTAAGTCGAGCAGCGACAGATCCAGCTGCCGGGACCTCGGGGTTTTAGGGTTTAGGGTCCAGGGAACAAGGGGTTTAGGGTTTAGGATTACAAGATCAAGTAGAGACGCGTATCCAAAGCATGATGAAGAGCTTGTAAGCCATTCAGATATTTCGACACCAAGCGTCGTCAGGCAGTGTGGTAGCAATTCACTGTGAGGGGCACGATTTCGTTGCTCACATGTGGTCTTGAGGTTCCCAAGGAGAGCATAGGGGTATGTCCCGTGCGTGCTGCTTGTAACGTGTAAACGGGGCAGCATTGCGGTTTTCACAATGCGCGCCGTATCGGAGGCCCGGAGTGGGCCGTTCCTGGCGAAGGTCCAACGCCCAGCACGCGTTGGGTGCCTCCCGGCTTGGGGTCGCTGAGTGGTTGATTCCATGGGCTTTCCAAACTCCGAGTGTTTGTCAACGGCAGTTTCCACATGGAACACTTCCTGAACAGCAGCCCTGCTACACTGGCTTCTAGTTAGCAGGTCTCACGAAACTTGCGTGGACAGGTGGAAGCCGGAATGGCCCTCAAAGGATGGCTCATGTCTTCCTCCCACAATCCCAAGCTGCAGGGATCCCACCGAAAAGTAATCAGTTGGGGACGGTCAGCCGAAAGATGTCAGGAAGCCAAAACACACGAAGCCCTGTTTTGTGTTGATTATCGTTCTTCAATAGGCCGTTCCTAGCATTGCCATGATCTTCCCCGCTAGGATGGAAGTGGCCCGCTGCTGGTTGCCTTGTCTGGGCCGCTGTCACCGCTTTCACCGCCTGGGTGCAGTTGGACATGCTGGAGCAGGAGATGCTTGTAGGGGTAGGTCTGTGTAGACATATGTAGATATTCTCCCTCGAGACTTCGCGGAACTGAAGGAATCATCGAGGTAGAGGGCGCAAGATGCGCAAGGCACAAGGGGGTCGCTCTGCCTGAGGCGAGGCTTTTACCTCACCTAGGCCTATGCCCAGCTCGGGAGAGAGAGCTCCGGCCTCTGAGCCCAGGAGTCGGAGGAGGAGGACGTCTGGCAGGAACCTCGAGAGCCATCCGAGTCGAGCCTCGAGTGCCCAGCCGCGTCGCGGTAGCCCTGTAGCCCATGTCATTTCATGTCATGTCTTCTCCTTCTGTTCGCTTCCTTTCGCAGCCTCTGTGTTGCTGCGTGACCGTTGCTCGGTTTGCTCGCCGCTAGACGTTGCCTCGAGTGCGTAGGCAGAACCCCGGGGCTGCGTAGGCCCACATGGCGACCGGCTTGGAGACGGCGGAGGCTCAGGAGCCGGAACAGCCGGAACAGGCGGACTCACAGGACGGACCCCCGCCGCCGCTGAAACACGAGCTTCAACATCGATGGTGTTTGTGGCTGCATCAGCAAGGGGAGAAGGCCCACCAGTCGGGTCAGGCGTGGAACGAAAGCCAGCGGTCGGTTCACTCCTTCAAGACGGCGGAGGACTTCTGGTGCATGTACCACCATGCCTACCCACCTTCGAAAATGGAGCATGTGGATTACTCGCTTTTCAAGGAGGGCATCACACCAGCGTGGGAGGATGCCGCTCTGAAGAATGGGGGGCGTTGGGTCATGAAGCTCGAGAAGGTGAGGGCGCAAACGTTGGATGATTTGTGGTTGTCCGTCGAGTTGGCCCTCATCGGCGAGGCCTTCCTGCCCAAAGGCGGCGAGGTCGTCGCAGGGGCCGTGGTCTCCATACGGAGCCGCATCAGCAAGATCGCTCTCTGGCTAACACAAGCCAAGGACGAGAAGAAGGTGGGCTTTCTGGGCTCTGGGGTCTACGGTATCTCCGATAGTCTTGGTCATAGCGTAGTCTTCCTGTGTGGGGTATTTTTCTAAAGCGGACCATGAATTGATTCAGCCTGGAGGTGATGGCTTTGGGTCGCTTCTACAGAGAAGTCTTGGCCGGGACACCCGGTTGTCAGGACTACATCAACAGGGAGCTGACCTTTGAGGACTTCAAGAAGGGAGGAGTGACCTTCCTCATCAACAAATCGAACTCCCAAAGCGATCAGCAGACTGCTGGAATCTTTCAGTGAGCCTGAGGCTAAGGCCTATCAATGCCCGAAAAAGCGTCCTACGACCGTAGGATGCAGGACAGGACCTCCGAAGATGCCCGAGAGGTCGCTTGAAAAAGATGCCAAGCCGAAGGGATGCAGCCGTTGGGGATGGAGGGCTGCGGGATATGATGCCCTCGATCTCCGAGCTCCACCACAGACCATACTGCATGCTACGCATCTTCAGACTTATGTGACAAGCCATCTCGCTGATGGGATCTACACACCTGCAAGCCCGGGGCAGCTCAAGCTTTCAGTTCCCAAGCTTCCCCCAAGAACCCAAGAACTTTGCAGCTCAGGGGTCCTTCGCTTTTAAGCAGGAAGGTCGTGAAATGGTCGAAAACCCAGAAGTGAATATGTACATAATATATACAAATATATATATATATATATATATATATATATATATACACATACATGCGTACATGCATACATACATACATACATACATAAATACATACATACATACATACATACATGTACGTATGCATGTATGTATGTATGTATGTATGTATGTGTATGCATAGACAGATAGTTAGATAGATAGATATGCATAATGTGTATGCATGTGCATGTACCTACAGGTTGGAAGTGCAAGGGTTGCGGGGGCTCGCTTAAGCTTCATCAGTGTTTAAGGGGCCTTCCGCACCGCTGGCAGCTAGGATGCAGGTGAGTTTTTTCAGTTTGCTTTCGCTAGAGCAGAGTAAGTGTTGGGGCACAAATGCATGTGCCTACACGAACATGGAACATCGATCTTCACTATATAGTTATGCGCACTCAGTGTGGACAGCAAGAGTGTTGGGGACTTCGGGCTTCGTTTTTAGTTGTGGTGTATCAGATGGTTGTCTCCAGCTGAGCCAAACGCAAAGCGGCTTAAAAATTGGAAAGTCTGCAACACCCCTGGCTTAAGAACACCCCACAGCCATTTCGCATGCCAAGGCATGAATATCCGTGGCCTCTGGGTGGCCGCAAGAGGAGCCGCTTATTCCAGGCTAGAGGCACCGCTTTAGGAAAGTTGGGGCCAGTGCTACCCATGGTGACCAACGTGGGCCTGCATGGTGGCTTTGCAGCCTAGACTTGAATCACAGAGATTGCAGGAGAAGCTGGCAAATGGCCGAAGGCACGTCCCACCCTGCTTTGTGTTTTTGGCTTTCAGTTCGGGGGCCAGGGTTCGCATGTCAGTGGGACAGCTGTACAGAAAGCTCGTCGTTTCCGAGAGGTGATGACTGGCATCACTGATGCTCTGAGCTTCTCTGCATGAAAAGAGTAGTGGGTTTGGAGCTGCTACTCATGAAAGGGCAATTCCAGACATCCGAGTTTCAGGAGGCTGTCAGCGTTAAAGCCTTGCGCTGTGCATTGGTAGCCTTTGCGAGCCGAGTGGGGGAAAAACCCTCAGACTGTGAAGCTGCTTGCCTTGCCAAGTTTAGTTGACATGCCGGTCTTGCCGCTTTAGGTTTGTAAAGGCTTCGCTTTCGGATGCGACACGACGAAATCTGTGTCAGCATGGGACCTGTACATATTTGTGTCAGCCAAGCACGTCGCTTGCAGCGGTTTGCTTGGTTTGCACTGGTTTTATCCTCTGAAGCAGCTCGATACACTCAAGATGCCCAGCCCCCAAGACTGCGCTAGCGCCGGTCACTGGTTCCGTTAGACAGGTGACCAAGGGTCCCGGCCACAGGTGTCGGAAGAGCCCAGCGCGAAACGCGCCAAAGCGTGGAATTAGCGAAAAGAGCTTGGCAAACTGCTGCCGTTCAGGTTTCTAAGCCGGTCCTGACGATATTGCCTGCGTGCAGCTTCGGTTTTTTCTGGGCAGGGACCCAACTCGCGTCTTTGCCCGCAGCTCGTTTTCTCAGAAGTGCCGTCCCTGTCGCACCTCTCTTTTGCAGAGGATTCAGGGCAGAAGCCATGAGTGGCGTCCTGAGCTCCAAGCTTTGCTGGGTCATCGAAGTAATACTTTTTCATGATCTCCGACGCTCTCCGAGGCCGTGCCGTACTGCAGGTGTTTGAGGAATATCAGAAGGACGGCGTGATGCTGTGGATCAGAGAATGCAACAGAGGCTGCTCAGTCTTCGCCTGCACGAAGGCCCGCGTGACCTTCGTCCAGACTGTGGCAGACCTCGTGGCACCACCTCGCTTACAACGCTGTCCGAAGATGCTCTAATCTTCCCCTTTGGCAGTACTTGCACTTTGAGCCGCTACTGTACGGCAGGCGACGCGCCCACAGAACATCGATGCACTCCAGAATGCAGGCAGGGCACTCCGAATTGCAGATTGTTGTCATCAGGGCCAGGGACAAGGAAGCCTCGCAAATCACCGAACTACTCCGAAACCCTCGATCCCAAAGTCTGCAAGACGTGACATTAAACCAAGAGCCCTTGTTTCTCGCAAGTCTGCTCTGAGGAGTGATGGCGCTTTTGCGTCCCCTGCTCCTGGATAATGTGGCCTCCATCCAGCGTCTAGGCCGCAAGCAGGAACACGAGACCGCCGGGTCGTCGTCTTGGTAGACAGGGTGTACCGCTTTAGGACTTTAGGCCTGAGGTCTCCGCGACTTTAGATCTCGGCTTTTTGTGTGCCTCTGCTTCGTTGCTCTCCCTGTGACTGCATGTCTCTTCACCCCTAGATTTTGCTTGAAACACCCTCCCTGCAAAGGCCTGCAGTAGCGGTAGCTGAAGACACGAAGCCGCGACGACTCTGACTCCAAAGCAAAGGCAGTCAGCAGCCCTAGCTTTGGGACGCCTGGCCAACTATAGGCCGGAACAGCGGCTTCGGGCTTGTTGGTCAAAATCTGCGTTATGGTGTCTGTGTGTTAGTCTGCGTGTTAGACGATCCTGAACCTTACATAAAAAGGCCCAAGCTTTCGCGGCTCTGCTTCAGGGCTTCGTCGGCACAGGACAGGTTTGCACGACAAGATCGTGGTAATGTTTGTGCTTTAGCTGCTGCAACTTCTATGTCTTTTCTTTTTTTTGGCACGTTGCTAGCCTTCTGGTACGAAGAGTTGCTGTTATGCCAAGTCATGGTGCTATGCTTCTACATCCGAAAGATGGGAGCGCATGTGCAGAACCTGCTCAATAACCCTGTCCGACCTTCGCTTCGGCCCTTATCTGCTTGACCCCGAAGCTTACACTTCGAACCTCGAACCCCAAAGCAGCTCTGAAATCTGTACCATAAGCATCCAGAGGCGCTAGACCCGAAAACTCCCATCTGCCAGTGACGAGCTGGCCGAGTCGGTAGTTACCCACGAGATCTTGCCACAGTTGGTGCAGCCTGTCTGAGAAATCTGGGATTCAGCTTTTTTCTTGCTCTTGATTCTGGGAAACTCACATTGGGTTGGTCTTTGGCAGCGGAAACCAGTGTGGAGCAACCCAGTCGGACTCAGTTCGGGAGCGGATTGTAAGGCTTGGATGAGATGCAAGTTCACGAGGCAGTTCGGACATTGGCCGGGCTGAATCCCGGTCAACAACCCTGTGATAAACCAAAAAGAAAAGGGCATCCTCAACTTAAGGAGCCTCAAGGGACCGTTGATGCGAGGACACCCTGTGGGAAGCTCGTAGGTCAGGCCCCGCAAACAGAGATGTGCATGAGCCAGGGCTTAACCAACAATCTCGGACAGCAGGCACTGCAAGAGGTCAAGCAAGTCTTTGAGGTTGCTCCTGTGCAAAGCCGAAAGTAGGATTGAACTACCAGTGTGCAAGTATTACCTTCGCCTGCTCTACCACGAAACTGGATGCTGCTGCAGCAGATGGACGACATCAGAAGGTACCCTAGCAAGCGTCGCGATTTCGGCATCCCAGCTGCTCTGGGCCAAGGTATTCGCTGGCCCAGCAGAACCGCTTTTACAAGAAGGCCTGCTTGCATTTCCCTTTTCGAGTTCGCATCATTGTGCTTTGATGCAAGGCTGCTGCTTTCGTCCTTCGTGCCGTGTCGAAGCACTCTCCACAACTGGCACAGGCACCTTGCATCATGCAGAAAGATGCAGTTAGTTTTGGAGCTATTTCGTGGCATGTCTTTGCTCCACTGTCATTGGAGTGTGCTCGAGCCGGACCCGGCTGCGAAGTTCTGTAGTCTCACCTGCGCAATCAACGCCCCAACAACCCTAAAATCACAGCAAAAGTGTTATGCTCACGTCCCAAAGCCTCAACCCCAACTACATCATACCGACCGAATCATACCGGACCACATGACCGTAGAATCATGTAGTGTGAGGCAATGTAAAAAGGATATGCATCGGAACATACTAAAGTATAACAGCCGAAGTATAGCACAATATAATCGAGCATCATAGCATATTATATAGCATAATGTGCAAAGGAATAGCACATTCTCACGCAGCATAACTCGCATGTTTCACATAATGTCAACATGAAGTTGCAGAGTTTTAGTTCGTATCTATTATAGAGTACATTGTATTATATTAAAATTCATGCTATCAGAATGTATCATCTTATAGCTTAGCAGAGCAGAGCACAGCAAACTTAAGTGAGTTAAAGTATAGTACTGTATAGCATAGTATAGTACGGCTTAGTATAGTGTACACTGAAACACAGTAGTACAGTACATCACGGTATGTGCAATGATGAACTTGGTATCATCTTCTTTGATCTCATATACATTCATAATGTATTGTGTTTTTATCGTATTTGCGTCCTTTCGTGTCATGTCAGATCATACATGTACCAGAACTGCATGTGAATTGCGTTACACCTGTTTTCAACGTACAAGGTTCCAGTACTGCAAACCAATAGTGTCTTGTACCATGACTTTTGGCTCAGTATAAACATAACAGCACAGGCACCCCCCCCCCAGATAAGTCCTGAAAACAGGGATAGGGATCAAACAAAAAGTAAGAAAGGATCAAACATAACATAGAAAGGGATCGCTTAAACAATAAAAAAGGACCAAAAACACAATAAAAGCTTAATGAAGGGCTAGGGGCTTATGGGCTTCCCGGATCCCTCGTCCTCTCGTACCCCAGTCCTCTGGCCCTATATGTCATATTATATGATGTGATGTTAAATAAATTATATTGCCATTTTTGAAAGTTGAGCAGGGTCGCTTCGAGTACCCATATGGACCCTCTCAGAACCCGTCATAAAGACGTGCCCCCACCCCCCAACCGCCTCCGCTGTCTTTTTAGAGCCGTGTAGGTTTGCTTTCAAGAACATCACAGCATGAACAAGACTTGCACCAAACCCAAAGTGTTTTAGTCAAAACTCATCATAGAAAGCATTCTGTTTCCAATTCGGGAGGTGCATCCCCGTTCTTTTAAGCTGTGCAATATCGCTTCAGGTATCATCCTGCCGGCAAAGACAGAACGCATATGAACCCTCTCAGAACCTGTGATAAAGACGTTGTGTTTGGAAAGGGGGGGGCTGCACCCGCACCCAACCTCCTCGCTTTCTTTTTAATCAATCCATGGGGGCTGGCTTTCAAGAACATCGCACCATGAACGAGACTTGCATCAAACACAAAACTGGTTTCGAGCTTTTCAAAACTCATCATAAAGGCATTCTGTTTGCAAAAGCGGGGTGCGTCATTGTTTTATCTTATGTTATGTTATAATATCTTATGTTATGTTAGATGTTGTTGTATTACAGTATATCAAGTTATATCAAAGTACATTATCTTTTGGTTTTCTTGTATTATGATATATCATATGGTAAGACATTGTATGATATTATGTGACACTTTAACATTTCATAATATGAAGTTATATTTTGTCATTTTATACTGTACTATACTATATTATATGACTCTGTATCATATTGTGTCATGTTATATCATTGTATATCATACTATACCAAGTTTCTGTTTATATCTTGTTAGATCATACGATATTATATTATAGTATAATGTATTGTATTGTATCATATCATAGTGTTATATACTATGTTGCACTGTCTCATATAAGATAACATTATCGTATTGTATTCAATATTCGGCTCTAGTTGGTATAAGCAGACGAAGAAGCAGAAGTAGTAGTAGTAGTCGTCGTCGTAGTAGTAGGAGTAGTAGTAGTAGCCGTCGTCGTGATCGTTGTTGCGATAGTAGCAGTAGCAGTAGCAATAGCAGTAGCAGTAGCAGTAGTAGTAGTAGTAGTAGTAGTAGTAGTAGTAGTAGTAGTAGTAGTAGTAGCAGTACTAGAAACAGTACTACTGTTCACTACTTACTAGTAGTAGTAGAAGCAGAAGCAAAAGTAGAAGAAGAAGTAGTAGTAGTCGTAGTAGTAGTAGTAGTAGTAGTAGTAGTAGTAGTAGTAGTAGTAGTAGTAGTGGTAGTAGTAGTAGTAGCAGCAGTAATAGTAGTAGTCGTCGTCGTCGTCGTCGTCGCGGTGGGATGCATATTTCGTCCCCACGTTCTACTGTTTGCAACGGATCCGCGCGACAGGCGGTTCCCGCTGTTCTGACTTTGGAGAATGTTTTAGGTTCCCATCATACTGTTTGCAAAAATGTCGCCAGAAACACCAGTTGCAGGCATCGATCACTTTGAGCCCTGAGACACAGTAGTGGCAATCGTAGCGTGCAGCCGCAGTTTTACAGCCATGACAGCCCTTTTTTTATAATTTGATCCTTTTCTTTTGTCGATCTTAAATATTTTTGATCCATTGTTGTTCTTGTTTTTGATCCGGCAGCCCTGAACATATGCATTTTGTCATACCTTGGTTTTGGTACGTCGTGGGCCGAGGCAGTGGTCGACTCCGGAGCATTGGAGGCTCTGGTAAATTGCCTGGAAGAGTTCGACCCTTCCGTGAAGGCAGGGGCTCGCATTTTCATTTATTTGCTTGAGGGTTTCTTTTTGTCTGGATTTATGTTGCTATTGCCGCCGGGGGTTACAGCTCTCATGCTCAGTGTTGCTTTCTAGCGCTGTGATCATTGGCTGTTGTCACACTGCCGATTGTTATCGGCACAATGGGTCGGGTTAACTCTTTGAGCATTCAGCTTTGTCTAGAGACGACGGCTCCCCGGTCAAAAACGTGCGCTCCGTAGACCCTCAGCACCCGATCATCTTCAAGGTACCATTTAGCTACGTAAGCAGGAAGGCATCCATGATGTATCACACCACAGCGGGAGTTGTGTCATTTGCACACGGAAGCCCCGCAGTCTGTATTGCGGTTAATTCCTTGAACGTGAACACACAGAACCCTATACACCAAATCCGGAGTTGCTAAACCCACCCTGCGGCCCAGATCCCTCAACGGACTCACGGAATATTGCATTTGCCTAAACGTTTTCAACATCCCAGTCCTGAATTCCTCGATACTTGTTTGGATACTGGAACATTGCTTGAACCAAACACCTCACCTTAAGCCACGACCCTGAACTCTAGCCTGAACTCTCGATCCTGTTTCGGGTTTAAGCCTGGGGCCAGTCATAGGAACAAGAGCAACGCTGAAGCTGTGGCAGGAAGCAGCCGCGTGGGCGTTGGGTTACATTGCAAGGTCGCATCCTCGGTTTGGATCTTTGGCCCTGTTTAGGTGTACAGAGCCCTGATACACATACGTACGCATACATGCACATACATGCACGCACGTACATATGCATGCATACATACATCCATGCATGCGTGCGTGCATATGTGCAGAGATACATGCATGCATACATACACAGAACGCCGGCGAACATGCAACCATACTTCTGCAGGTAGATGGATTGATAGTCAAGTAGATCAGATTGATGGGAGAGATAGATAGATAGGTAGGTAGGTAGGTATGTGCATGCTTTCAGTCTCCTAGGTAGGTAGTTGGTAGATAGATAGGTAGATAGACCGATACATAGACAGATAGATAGATCCATCGATCGATGGATGGATGGATGGTGTTCCCCGGTGAAGGGTGTTCCCCGAAGTGCGCACCCCCATCGAAGCCCACAACAAAGTCTTTTTGCAAAAGTGGCAAACCCAACTTCCAAGTCACGAAATCTGGAGTGCGCAACCTGCCAGGCACACGAAAGAGTTGGCGCAGACGGTAGTCGACGCAGGTCCACGGTATCTGGGGGATATGATGATCACGAGCTTGGATGCATCCCATCGCCATGACTTTGGGACATCTGGCTCGAAGGTGACGGGTCCCCGGACAGCACAGCCTCATGGCAATAGGCTCTGAGAGTCTAAGAGGCCTCGAAGCTGAGCCAGGTCTTGGCCTTAACTTTAACAGAACCCGCAGCAGCACCGCAGAAAACCAGCAGCACCAGAACCGACCTGCACAGAGCTGAGTCCCAGACCGAAGACCACCACTGGGCTTAGGCCTGCCAGTGGAGACCTCACCCAAAGCTTTTAGCAAGACCCCTACACCTCCGACGAGCGCTTTCCTCTTCCTAGAGCCATGGTGGACTTAGACCTGTCCGAGGAAGAGCTGAAGGCAGAGTGCACGCGGCTTTGGGGGGGGTCGAGGATATCTAGGACCTAAGATACACCTTCCCCAACACACTCGCAACCATGACGAGTGTTTCCGGCCTGATTTCAAAAAGCACCAAGTTACGAACAGCAGCAAGGTGGCGCTGGGCCGCGTTATCTCCGACAGTGGCTGGCCAGCTCCCGGCCAGGTTTGAGTCTTAGAGTTTCCTTTGGGCTTCGCTTGGATCAGCTTTAGGCAGCCCCCTGCCGCTTCGCATGGGGCGGATATCAGAACAATTTGTGGTGACTCTACATGCTGTGGTTCACAAGGCTGCACGCCGTACAACAACTTCAGTCCTAAGCCGCATGCTTTCCTCAGGTTGTGACGATTGCTGCAGATTGGGATGGCTCTTACAACGGCGAGGAGTTCCTGAGGCTTCAGGCCAGCTTTGGGTTAGCACAGCCCGAAGAGCAGTGATAAGGCAAAAGCAACTCAAGAAAATGACCCTCAAGTGAACAAAGCAAATCTATCCTTGCAGTAAGAAAGACCGCCGGGTCTCAGCATCTGCGACAAGGGTCAGGACCATGACTCGGTTCATCTATCAGGTGCCACAGCCTATCGTCTACTCCGTGATTAATAGTTGTACGGTCGGTGGGTGTGCAGCGCCCTAAACGGCTGAGGCTTGAAAGTTGAAATCATGCACTTCTTCCTTGTCGATGTCCCGTTGACTGGAAGGAGGGCTTCCTTGCAAGACTCCCGTAGGATCTCAGTCCAGATCGTGGTTTTAAGAGCACTTTCGGGTGTATGTGAGAGTCCTCCAGTCTGTTGGGGTCTTGATAGGAAGCATCTGTATCATAGCCTGTCGTCTCGACCCAGCGTTCTCGGACGTTTTGGTTTCACCGCAGCGTGCTGCCTTCTCTTTTCTTCCGTTCGGTTTTTGGCTTCCTTGGATGTCATGTCCATGGAGTTCTCAGAAGCGACATCTCCAGGCTGGAGAGCAAGTGAAGATCACAGCCGGCGGCCGAGTGCTTTCTTGGTATTCGAACTGGGGCTCCAAACAGGGTGCAGAGGATCTCAGACTCCCGATCGCCTTGCCTTGTCCACAACAGTTCACGATGAGAAGGCCTTTGACCCGAAATCTCTTGCGAAGCTGTCCAATCTGCTAAGATTCGGGGGTTCGAGGTGCACATTTCCAAGGCTTCAGGGCTGTTGGCCTGAAGTTCTCAAGCGTTCTCTTCGTGACGTCCGAGGACATATCGTCTGGCGGTGCGTTTCTCTACGGCTCGGCCAGGGCCTCGATCTGCACCACCCCAGTGGAGACCTTGGAGGGACTGGAGACCTATGAGGTAAGGACCAGTGACTTGTGCTGCTGCGGCTGCATGTGGCTGCTGTAGCTGTCGTCCCCAAAGGCCTAGGTGGTCATCCCATCTGCATTGACGAGCATGTTGTTTAGGGTTTGCTTCAGACGCTTGAATTGTCGCCTCGTCATGATTCTTGCGGTGTAGTTGTTCTGCCAAGCATCATGACAAAGTTCGTCCATATTATGCGTCATAGCCGGCTAGGGTCAAGATTTGATTGAATCTTGTGAGGCTAGCCTGAAAGACAGAGTCTAGTGAGTCTAGTGTTTTTTTTTATGCAGGCTTGTGTTCACCTCGTCTTATGTGCACGGCCTTGAGGTTGTCACAGCCCGCGGGCCGTCGCGGGCGGGATGGTTCGGCGGCCCCGGCTGCGAGGCCGCCGGATTTTCACTTCTCATGGCAGCTGGTCTGTGCTGTCTTATGAAGAGATCTTGGGCTCTCGACCTTGCTCAGGCCGTCATGGCAGTGTCCATCCCAGTACCCCTCGGCAAGGGCTCCGAAGAGGACATGCCGCTGGAGGGCCATGGAGGCCCATTAAAAGAATGGCCTAGGCATCAGAGAGATGTGTCAGAGATGATGCTAGCTTGTCCGAGCCTTCAAACCCTGAAGGCAAAGCCGCTGGTTTTGGCTTCAACGGGGCGCCGGGCTCACTTCAAGAAGAGGTCGAGGCCTTCTCTCCACCGTGGACGAGTGATACCGTAGCCTCCCTGTTTGATGCGCGAGCCTAAGTCCTGCTACACCCAGCAAAGGCAAAAACCCACGTAATGCAGAGCTTCAATGTGGCAACTCCTGGCTGCTGGCATTGTTTGCAGGAACATAGCACCCAATGCACGAGAAACGCTGAGTTTTTTAAGTCTCTGAACCTAACCACACCTTACTGCAAATGCCATGCCACGGTTCCGATACACCCACCAGCCAGCTCCCCGAATCAGTGTGAAGCTTTTCGTTGCATGCAAGACATACCGACCATTCTCGGCGTGTGTGGACATGTCAGACGGTTGCACGAAGCAGGACAGAATAGCTGAAAGCCAACAAGATTCTCGCAGCTTGCCCGAGCCTGCCTTCGCTCAAGCAGCAGACATATGCCCCCCTCTTGAAAAGAAGGACTCCGCCCCATCCTCTCCTCAACGCAGGCCTACGTGGAGCGCAACTGCGTGGACATCCCGGCAGCCACGAGGCTTCGGGAGCTGCCACCGGAGCTCCAGGCGCCTCCGGGAGCTTTGTTGCGAGCCAGGGGGCACTATAAGTAGCAGTCACTGGCAGGCTCAGGCAAGCAATGCAGGTGAAGATGATGCAGTAGAGCTGGTTTTTTGGCGAGATCGGTTGGAGCTCTGTCGTTTCCTTACTGGTAGCCACTTCTCCGACTCTCCGACGGGCGGAGGCTGAGCTCATAAAGACCGACATGACGAAGAGCATCCGCAATCCCTCTGCTGTCCGGGAGCCCCGGAGCCCCCCCGGCGAAGAGCCGCCCCGCCCCGAGCCGAGCCGAGGCCCTACTGAGCCGCATCAATCACCTCGTGAAGGCCAGCGCATGGTACGAGGTTCTGAGATCACGGTTTCTGAAATCAAGTCAGTGAGACTTACCTGACAAAAGGCTTGTATGTGGCAGAGAGAAGCTTTAGGAGGCTCTGCTTTTCAGAGATGTTATCATGTGCGCGGCTGAAGCTGTCAACACCAGGGTGCAGATCCATTCCTGGGTCAATGCAGATTTCCCCAGCTGGGCCCAGCTCAGAGCAGATCATGGAATTGCTAGCTCCGAGTTTTTCTTAGGCCCGCTCCCCGAATTCATCCGACAGGAGGCGCAGTTTACGGAGCCTCCCCCACAGGTGGTGTCCCGAGCCGAGGCGATTCGGGATGATGCCTGGGTTGAAGCAGGTCTGGTGGTTTCGCGGTGCAGGAGTGGGAACTTCTGAGTTCGGTTTCAGACATGTTTCGGGTTTGCGTGAAGTTCGATGCAATGTGTCATCATCATAACATAATATGACAATTCATGAAACCTGAACCTCTTGACCCAACTTCCTTCCGAAGCCCTGTCGGAAGGTTCCTCAGGTCACGATCCGTGGTAGTGCTGGGCTCAGGCGGTCCCCGCACCTTTGTCGGTGGTTCGCGGAAGCACGCTGCCCCGAGCATGTAATATGAAAGCATTCCAGCTTGCAGGAATTGTCGCGAGTAAGCCGTGGCATGAAACATGATTTTGAGTTTTCGTCTGGATGAGTCCGGATATATGTCCCGAGCTTGCAGTCATCTGCGCTCTGAACAAGAGTTGCAGGGGTACTTCTGCAGATTGCGGGCCTGGGGTGGTTTGCCCAAGGTGCTTCGAGGAAAGTCGGCTTGGGTGGGGCTTTGGATCTGCACGGAGGGTCTTCCGCATTATGGTGACGATGCTATCTGAAGCCGAGGTTGCGAAACGGGATCAGTGTCAGTGCTGTCATCAGCCAGCACCACCAAAACAAGCTCCCGATGCTGCTGCCAAGTCGCTGCATGCAGGGGACAGCCGCCCGAACGAAGCAGAAGCCCACGGAGGATGCAGAGGCCGAAAAACCAAAAGACGGCTTGTACGCTGCATCGCAAGGCCCAGTTCCTCCGGCAGCCTCGAGCTGCCTTAGATGAAGCCTTACCGTGGCAGTTTCGCGTGCTTTACATCTGCGCCGCAGGCCCGGCAGCGCCATCCCAGCCAGCCGCTTTGGTGCGCCAAGGATGGGCGAGGCACGGGAGGAACGTCTTCTGTTCGCTCGGAAGAGGCAGTTGTAGGCAGGCATTTTTCTTCATTTGCTGTGCTTTCACAGTTTGAAGGAGCACATTCAGGAAATCCCAAGCTAAAGCTACTGTAGACGAGCTTGGCCGCGACAAGAAGAGCCAGCAATGTTTCATTTGCACCAGTACGGAAGGCAGACTCACTCGTGATAGTGGTAGTCATGATGACTACTGCAGGTGTATCCCAAAACACAGAATTCCGAAGGCGCTCCCCTACATGCCACATGGTGGAGTCAGCTCAGACGAGGCACAGGGTATTTCTTTCAGAGTCTCACTGTGCACCAGGAACACGCAAACAGATTCAATCACGTCTGCTTCAGCCACGGTTATGACATTCTGAGAGCATCACTGTAACCCCGAGGTGCTTCCCTAAAAGGTCCTTCCCTGATCTTCTTCAAGCATCCAAGCCTCGCTGACTCTACGGTTTGTGTGGAAGCAGGAACATCTACTTTCGATCAAGCTCGTTGGCCTTGGCACGACCTAGTGTAGATCCAAGAGCAACCTGACACCAAAGACGTTGTACTCAAAACTGCATCTGCACAGACAGCTCCTCCTCCAACCCTAAAAAGTCCAAAAGTTGACAGTCTGAAAGGTGGAGAGCTTCATCGCGAGACACGGCCTTGACCATTCTGCTGCGGACAGACTGCGAGCCAGGGCCTCTGCCCTGGGATTTTCTTGGGCTTCAGGGTTCGGGGTTCCGGGGGCTCAGGGGTGCAAGACATCTGGTGCAGCGAAGCTTATGGTTCTTCGTCTTCGCCCTTGTATTGTAGCCGACCCTAGTCCAGACTGGCTAGGCCGTAGTGTATGACCCCAGAGCTTCAAGTCAGAAAGAGCTGCTTCAAGCTTGTAGCTGTCGTATCCTGGCTGCGCAGCTTGATGATGGCGTTTGCTCAGCCGCTCTGCTCTGATTGGTCCTAGGCTTTGTCGCCAGAAGAGCAGGAGAACATCGCCTGCTTCCCGGGCATAGATCCCAAACTCTCGTGTGCCAGCCGTCGAAGACTTTTGGGTCTCGCCAGGTGGGGCACGAAACTGTTGACACGGCTGTTGCTAGTAGGAAGTAGGTGAATGAAGGTGTGCAAACACAAGCAGACAGCAAGTTTGAGCCCTCAGAGTTGACAGCAAGTGCCAGCCGGAGAAGGCAGTTGCCTGACGCCGTAGTTCCAGTTTCAGGGTTCCTGACATACTGAAAGAGGATTGAGCGTAGGAGCTTTGTCAGCAGCAGTTTTGGTCCGCTTGCTTCCTTTTGAGACCTTCGTTGTTTTGGTGCTCCATGCGGGGCGGTAAGCCGTCGTGTTTGTCCGTGACATCGTGTGGCTGTCAACTCCCAAGGTCTTGACTGATCTCACCAATGCACGGAACCCCTCCGCGGTAGTGCTCTCACGCATCGACCGAGTGCACAAGGAGGAGGCCTTGCCAGCAATCCAAAATGCAGGGGCTTCGAGGGTGCTTCGATCATGTTGGTGCCTGCTGGAAGCTGCGCGTGTGTTGCACCAATGCAACCTTCCGAGCCAAGTGCGTTGAATTGCATTGACAACCTCAGTCACTAGGTCTGCACTTCAAGGATCTTGTCTCGCGAGCGTCTCATTACCCAGCTGCTGTTTCGACGGGTGGTGTTGACTTTCGGCATCTTGCTACGTCTTTGTTACTATTGCCTGCCACATGTCATTTTCCTCGACTTGCCTGGTGAATTCTGCTTCTTGCCATGACAGAGTAGCCACTTTCCGTGTTGTGGTCCATCCCTTCGGGGCTGCAGGGCCATCGGCAGCAAGTCGAGGAATACCTGCAACCCGGCGCTTGGTTGGGAAGGGTTGTTCTTGTTGTTGCTGCTGTTTTGTCACGGGAACTTTTCATTTTCAGACTTGTAAACTTTCTTCATGCTAGCGTTGAGATGCGATCCTTAGATGTCGACGCCCTGTCTCAACATCAGCATCGAACGATGAACTAACGTATTGCATGGTAGGAACCAAGCCTGAAGTTGTAGTCAACGATTCCAGCTTGTGGTGTAGCACATTCATGTGCGTAGGGACAACCGTCGAATCGACGTGGATGCTGCAGCCGCTTTCCTGCTCCACGTCCCCCGACGATTTTCAGCTTCCGGTAGATCCTCTCGTCGCCATGACTTACCAGTCCGCCGACGTGGTCGCCGCCCTCGACATGGTCCGCCGTGCCGTCGCCTCCGGCGACGACCTCTCCCAACTTTTCTCCGAATGGAGTGGGTTGGAGAGGCGTGCGCTCGTCGAGGCTATCAATAGTCCCGGCGCGGCACCTGGACCCGTCGTGTACGGCGATTCTTTGAGAGGTTTGCCGTCGAGCTCGTCGACGGGAGCAGGAATGGCTACATCGTCGCCGTCGGATCCCCACCCGGAACCCCCCGGTCGACCGTCAGCAAGCGCCTCCTCCGGCGCAGGCGGGGGTTCCAGGAGTGGCGGCGTCCCCGGCAGATCTTCCACCGGCAGGAATGCCGTCGGGTGGGTATCCTCAAAAGCCCACCCGACCGGCTCCGTCGGTGCCCAAAGGCAGCCCGCCGCAGCTCTGGGACCAGATGGGGTTCCTCTGTCGTGCCGACGCGGTGCTGGCCTACAACCACAACATACCGTCGGCTGACGCCTTCTACCGGCGTTACTCGACGACGCTGCCGGACCGCATCACCCCGGCCACGGTGATCCCGGCGGCGCCGCCGTCTACTCCGCCGGTGCCCGAGCCCGTCGACTACCAGGCTCGCATCGCTGAGGAGCTCCGTCAGCAGTTTGCGGCGGAGTCGAGGCAGATGGGCACCGTCGCGCCACAGGTGAAGGCTATGCCGGCAGCTCCGGCGCCACCGCCGTCATCGGCGGCACCGTCGGGAGCATCTCGCAGGGCACGTACACCAACGCCGCAGGAGATGTATCCCGACGCGGATCCGGTCACCGGCGCCGGCTTCCCAATGCTGCCCCGGCGGCCGCGTGACGGGGCCCCAGCCGCCGAGTTCGACCGGCACAAGCGCGAGTTCCGGCAGGTCGTGCACATCCGTCGGATGTTGTGCTCAGCGGCATGGCGCGACCACGTCGCCGCCGTCAACTTGGTGGGCGCCAGGACCGACGTGGAGCTGCCGGAATCCCTCCAGCCCCTCGCCGTCGCCAACCTGGAGCACTTCGAGGACCTCGAGCACAACGCCGGCGGCGGCACAACGGCCATGGTACCGTCGTCGGCCGCAGCGGCCTACTACGTGCTGCGTGCTCTGCCGCCCGGCGTCCGGGGAGGCCGCATACCGGAGAAGATTCCCGGCGAGATTTGGTGTGCGGGCTGGTGCGGCCACCCGTGCACCAACCGTCTCTGCCGCGGCAGTCCCGGCAGGTGCCTCCGGCCGGTGGTGATCAGAGCCGGCGGGGCCGTCGACCTGGATCGCCACGACCACCATGAGTGCGAGGACTGCCATGAGCAGTCCCGGCACCGGTGATCCAGGTCGGCGGCCGTCCCCGTCGCTATTTCCCCGTCGGCCCAGTCAGACCCGAGACGGTGAAGCAGGTCGCCGTCGCGCCGCCGGAGCACCTCATTTACAATGAGCGCCAGAAACGGGCTCACGCCCCCGACCCGACGGAGGCTTCGTCGGACCGCTTTCTGTGGAAAGCGCGGGGTTGTTCCTGGCCATACGGCGTCCGGAGTTTTTATAGGATCACCGAGCTACCGGCGGGAGCCGCCAAGTGACTCACCCAAGGCCCCGTCGGCTGACGGTGTCGGGTCGCCGACGGAGGAGGCAGCCTCCCCAGTGGCATCTAGCTCAGATTCCGACGATTCGTCGTCGTCCTGAGAAAAGGGACCGGTGCCGTGCACTTGGTGAGCCGTCGCTGCGCACTGTGCTTCTTGTTTCGTGCCGCAGCCCGCCTTTGCTCGCACCGCCTGTCCATCCCCGCCGGTCCCCTCGTCGTGATCATGGCTATGGGTCCGCAGCTCGTCGCCGACGTCCTGACCGACTTCGACGACCTCGCCACGTCGGCGGGGGCTGGTCCGGACCTCGTCGCGTACCTGAAGGCGCGGTCTCTCAACCGCACGGCCACCCTCGCCCTCGTCGCCGACGAATGGTCCGACGTGGACGCGCGGGTTTTTCCAGCCGTTCCGCGACGGCGACGAGATCGCCGGGACGACTTACAGAGCGTCGCCGGCGGAGCAGCCGGTCGTCAGGGCGATCCTCCGCCACATGTGGTCGGAGGCCCGGCGGCAGTGGAACGAGCTCTCCGCCCCGGCCCCGCCGCCGGCTACCTTGCCGACGATGGTCGGCGAGAAGCCGCCGCGGACCTTCCCGGAGTGGACCGACCTCGTCGCCCGCTACAACGCCGTCCAGCTCGGGGGTGAGCCCCGCTCGTTCCCGGCGGAGCGCCTCGTCGGCGCAGAGGAGGTGCTCGCCAGGATCCACTGGGAGCACACCAAGTCCAAGCTCTACACGCCGCTCGGCCTCGGCGAGATCCTGGCGTCCCGGACTTGGTCCTCCCTCGGCGTCGTCAACCCCCTCGCCGGCCGTCGCAGCACCGGCGGGGCACAGAACATCAAGTTCGTGGACGGCGGCCTGGCGGTGGAGGAGAACCAGCCGTTCGTCCCGAGGGGCATATGGGCCGTCGTCGACGACCAAAGCCCGGCTCCACTCGAGCAAGCTCGAGGCCGTCGTCGCCTATTGGGACGCCACGGCGCACCAGCTCGCCATGTCCATGCGCCTCGCCCGGACCTTCGAGGAGGTGACCTCGGCGATCATGGCGGACCAGGCGGCGTTCAATGAGGCGCTCCAGTCGGCCGTCAAGCCCGGCCCGCCGAAGAGACCGACGGGGGCACCGACGGGAGGCCCACCCAACCACCCGCCGGAGGACGACCACACCGCCGACACCCCCATCACCACGACGACCGGCGCCAGCCCCAGAACCGCTGGAAGCAGACCGGTCGCGACGAGGGTCGCGACCAGGGCTGGCGCCAGTCCTGGGGCCGCGGCCGTCAGGACCAGTGGGACCAGGACGACCGTCGCGGTGGGGAAGGACCGCCGGGACGAAGGCCGTCGGGAGGATCCCAAGCGCCGCCGCTAGGGACAGCGCGGGGCCTCGCCCGGCTCGGACAGCGAGGGCGAGGTACCCGGGAGCGAAGCGGCTCGTCTCGTCGTCCGGCCGGCCCTCAAGCGCACCCGGCGTGCGCACAAGATTATTCTCCTGTCGTTTTTCGACGGTATCGGCGCGGCTCCGGCGCTGGTGGAGAACTTATTTGGCCAGCCCGTCCTTGCCATGGCGTGGGAGACCGACGCGACCTGCCGACGGCTGGCGTCAGTCCGTCTGCCGTGGCTAGTTCACAGAGGCGACGTGACCGCCGAGTCCCCGGGCTCCGTCGCGGCAGCAGTGCGGAAGGCCGACCCCGACGGAGAGTGCATCATCGTGGTCACCGCCGCTCCCCCTTGTCAAGATTTTTCCCGGATCGGCCCGGCGTCGGGTCACTCCGGCGAGAGGGGGAGCCTATTCCTTCTGACCGTCGATCTCTTGCACCAGATCGTCGGGAAGCTCTCCGGCCGTCGGGTGGCGTTCCTCTTTGAGAACGTCATCATGGAGCCCGCCGACGCCGCCAAGGTCAGCGAGTCCCTCGGCGTCAAGCCCGTCATGGTCTGCGCGTCGGACTTCGGGTGGATATCCAGGCCGCGCCTGTGGTGGCTTTCGGCGGACCTGGAGTCGACACAGGTCGACCCGGCGACGGGCCAGCCGCTGGTCTGGGCCAAGCACGGCTCTTACCGCCGCCTCCGACTCGACGCGACCAGACAGCCGTCGGAGGTGCTCACCCAGGGCGGGTTGTCCTTCCACCAGTCCGTCGAGTCCGGTCGTATTCGGCTGCCGTGCTCCACGACCCCGGCGGAGGAGGCCGGAGGGAGACCGCCGCCCAAGAGGGTCCGCCAGAAGCTCCCCGAACCGGCGAAGGCTCGCTGGGCAGCCGACGGCCGCCGCTTCGCACCATGGCACTACGCCGAAGAGGCGATGATGCATGATTCGGTGGGCCGCCTTCAATGCATTCCGGCGGGAGTCAAGGAGCGGCTACATCACCTGCCGACGGGGTACACCCAGGCGGACTTCGTCGACGACACAGCCCGCCACAGGGTGGGCGTGGCCCGCCGCCTGCTCGCCATCATCGTCGTCTGCTCGGCCACGGCATCGGCCTCGGCGACTCCCGGCCGGTCGACACTCCAGTGGGCGGTGGAGCAGTTCGGCGCAGGACCGGTGCCGATGGATCCGCCACCCCGGCACCGACCCGACCTCGACCTGCCCGACGACGACCCGGACCTACATTGGGAAATGGCGGCGGCGCTCCGGCACTGCACGGTGACCCGCCGGCCCGACCTGGAACCGGCCATCGAGAGAGTTCTCCTGCTCTGGCGGTCGTGGCGGCACGACCTCAGCCGGATGGGGCGCGAGGTGCTCCAGGACGTCGCCGACCTCGTCGAGGACATGGCCGAGCACACACAGGAGTGGCTGCAGCGCCGCTCGGCGTCCGTCAGGGCCACCTACACCACGCCGGGGAAGGCTCGACCGACGCAGATCCCCGTCATCTTGAACCTGCTCACTCTCGTCGGGTACCCCGACGTCGCAGGCCTCCAGGAGGACTTGACCGACGGCTTCGAGATGCTCGGCGAGCTCCGCCGCGGACCCGGCTGGCGCACCAGGACCGACGGGAAGTATTCCAGCCCGGCGGCGGTGGAACAGTTTGCGGCGGCCAACTGGGAGTACGTCAAACGACGCTCTTCCTCGGCGGCGACCGGGGAACACACGGATACACTCCTCGCCGAGCTCGTCGAGGAGGCCCGCATCGGGAGAGTCGTCGGCCCAACCCGGGCACCCGACGGGTGGAACCTTCGTACGGCGGCCCTTCTGGACAGGCCTGGGGCGGACCGCCTCGTGCCACCGCCGCCCGGCCAGGAATTCGCGGCGGCGTCCTTCCCAGTCATCCAGGAGGACGAGCACGGCGGGGTCAAGGTCCGCCGGGCCGAGGACTGGCGCCGGTCGGGCCACAACTCCACCATCCGCGCCCACGACGTCCCGACCCATCACTTCGTCGACGACTTCGTGGATATGATCAGGAGGGTGGTGGACCAGGCCGGCGGGCCGGCGACGGCGGCGAGGATCTTCGGCCACGACCTCCTCAACGCATACCGGCAATGGCCGGTGAAGCATCCGTCGCACTCGGGGACCTTCATCCCCGGTCCTGCCGGCGTGTCCCTATGGTTTCATAT
Organism: Symbiodinium sp. CCMP2592; assembly: GCA_905221615.1. Taxonomy (NCBI): domain Eukaryota; class Dinophyceae; order Suessiales; family Symbiodiniaceae; genus Symbiodinium; species Symbiodinium sp. CCMP2592. Next base: position 111,231 of record CAJNDT010000257.1, on the reverse strand, counting down.
GGCGATGTGCTTCGGCGCCGCAGCGTCGGTCTGGCATTTCAACCGGACAGCCGACGCCCTCCAGGCCATCCAGCGGGTGATCCTCTGGATCCTCGCCGGCCACTTCGTCGACGACTTCAACGGCATTGACCTGGAGGACTCGGCGCAGTCGGCCTTCGACGCGATGGCGGAGTTCTTCGAGCTCGTCGGTCTTCAGACCAAGCCGTCCAAGGCACAACCCCCGGCGGTCCAGCAGACCGTCCAGGGGGTCCTCGTCTCCGTCGAGTCGGACGCGGTGGTTCTGCAGCCGACGGAGAAGCGCCTCAAGAAGGTCCTGGCGACCATCGACACGGCGCTGGCCAACGACGAGCTGGCGCCGGACGCCGCCAACCGCCTGGCGGGCAGGCTCAACTTCATTACCCAGTCGACCTTCAGCGCCTTGGGGAAGGCGGCTCTGCAGCCCGTCTACTCGCGGGCACACGACGCGGCCGCCACCTCGTCGTCCTCACTGTCGGTGGGACTCCGGGCCGCCCTGACCTCCCTCAGGGCATTACTGGCGGATATCCGGCCAAGGAGGGTGCCCATCATCGACGACGGCGCCCCGGCGGCCATCATTTATGCCGACGCCTTCTACCAGCCCGGCGAGGTGAAACACAAGGCAGGTCACATCCCGGCGGAGGTCGGCATCCGCCCGGGGACCCGCGGCCGGAACGGCTGGGGCTTCGTCGTCCGCATCGGCACCCAGGTGTTCTACGACTGCGGCACCGTCCCGGCGGAGTTCTTGGAAGTGTTCGCCTCCCGCCGGGCCTTTATCTACGTTCTCGAGATCGTCGCGCAGATCCTCGCGATGGTCACTCTTTCCCGTCGTCTGCCCCAGAGGTGGCTGGCCTTCATCGACAACGTCGCCGGCCAGTGGGCACTTACCAAAGGGTATGGGAAAGACGCCGCCGTCAATGGCGTGCTGGCGGCCTTTTGGTCTACAGCGGCGCTGTCGGAATGGCTGCCTGACTTCAGGCGCGTGCCCTCCAAGGCCAATGTCTCCGACGCCGTCTCCCGGGGTGACCTTACGACGGCGGAGAATTCCGGATGGCGGCGAGTTCAGACGCCCGTCGAGGCCATCCTGAAGGTGCTCGCCAAGGCCGTCGCCGACCTCGACTTCGCGGTGAACGACGCCGCCGATGAGTTGGTGAACCTGGCGGTGTGAGTCGGCTGAGCCGGCGCAGAGTGGGTGAGGGGAGCGCCGGGCGGCAGCTAAAAGCGTCCCCCGGCGCCGGCTAGCCTAGTACTGGCGAATGCGACGGACCCGGCGCGAAGGCGCTTCCTACCATCCAAAAGAAAGGGTCCGTCCGTCGTAGCTCTTTTGGGTACCGTCGGGGAAACGGTTGTCGTGTAGCACATTCATGTGCGTAGGGACAACCGTCGAATCGACGTGGATGCTGCAGCCGCTTTCCTGCTCCACGTCCCCCGACGATTTTCAGCTCCCACCCTCTCCGCCCTTGTTGGGTTTTTATTTTTCTGGGACTATCGGGTCGTCGCTCGCTGGCGGGCAGCGGGCCGGGGCAGCTAAAAGCGTCCCCCGGCGCCGGCTAGCCTAGTACTGGCGAATGCGACGGACCCGGCGCGAAGGCGCTTCCTACCATCCAAAAGAAAGGGTCCGTCCGTCGTAGCTCTTTTGGGTACCGTCGGGGAAACGGTTGTCCTGTGACGATCCGCGTGCATCAAACTCCTCAACATCGAGGCATCGACACAACATTGACGAGGCTGGTGCTGTTTCTGGCAGAAGCTGCATTGGGTCGGGTTAGGGCTGGGATCTCTGTCATGCCTGGCAGCGTTCGTTACGTCACGGGCATGGTTGCAAGAATGCATAGCTTTTGAAGACTCACCAAGGAAAAGATGCGCCAACAAGTCGAACTCGTGCAGATGTTTCCTGTCCAACACCGTAGACTCTTTCAGCCCAGAAGGCTGAAAGCAGCGTGTCGCCTAGAAAGATTTCTTGACCCGCCTGCCGCCTGGCGCAAGGTAGTTTTGGGTAGTTGGGCATTCCAAAATGTCTCGGCCAGGAAGCGTCGGCGATGCTCCGCGCCCTGCCTGTGGATCGCCAGCAGGCCCTTTAGCCCTTGAAAGTGGGGGCCAGAGAGGTAAGAGTGCTCTTGGCTTAGTTGCCTTTCGATGACGCATTGTCGCACAGTCTTTTTCCGTTAATTAGCTTCAGCCACGTGTTCAGACTTTGAGGGAAGCTAGCAGGTGATCATCGGCAGCGATATGACCAACGCCAACAACAGCTCCCTTCCCATTTGATTCGGTTGCCGTATTTGCGGTGTGTTGCGCTTGAGGGTCGGGGGAAGTCCAGTCTTTACGGTGTTTCGAGTCGATTTTGGCTCTTGCTTCCCGCCAGTTCCGGCTTGGCCGAGGTTCTGCAGTCCTTATCTCGCGCATTCGCGGGATCGAGGCCCGAAGCTTTGGGTCCACCCATTTTTACACTTAGGATGACCATGACCATGGAGAAAGTCTTGTGGACCGCGTTTTCGGGCTTTAGGTGCACAAGCAGGATGTAGAAACTACCAGACGGCCAAGTCATCGACTATTTCCATCTGGCAGTCAATGTTGCGACTCTGGCTTCTTTGTTCACTGCCAGCAGGTGTTTTCGTGTTGATTCCACGAACGACAGGAATAACCATTAGGATGATAGTTTCGCGATAGTTTTGCGGATCGCCGCATCAACAGTAACAACCACGAGCATATCCATCTGGAGATGATTCTTCTCAAAAATGTATAAATATTATAAATCGAAGCTTCGACACTTGCAGAGGAACCGACAGCAACAAGGACTGATGCTTGAACCAGTAGTGCTTACTCAGCACTGATGGTGACAATCAACAGCTATTCAGGTCGTCCTCAGAAGCCATCAGTACAGTCGAGAAACGTAAAAGCAACGTTGAATCGACTGTCCAGGCCATGCACGTCCCCGCTGGACAGCCACCTCCCCCATCAGCCGGTTGGCGGCCCTCAGGGCGCGGGCTGGGAGGCTCAGGTGAGGTCGTCGTGTTGTTGGACTTCCGGTTCCTGTTCTCAGATACCAAGAATGATGGTTAATGGAAAGATATCTTCTTCGTCTCCTTTTGTCAGCGACTTATTTGTTGGAAGGTGGGGGGATATTAAGGTATACTGATCTGGACTGAGTCTTTCTACCAACACGCCCTTATGGAGAGCCGAATTTCTGTCCCTGAACTGTCCAATGCTGCGCTCTGGTTGGGATCGCAAATAAGGCCGCCTCGGGCAGCGGCGACGCCCATCGCCAGCCCGGCTGAGGAGTCTTCCGCGAAGTTTAAAATCTACACAGGTTTCTCCCGAAAGCCTTGGTCCGAAAGCCCGTCTGGCGAGCCTTGCCCGATTGTTATGACGCGGATGATGATGATGATGATGATGGTGAGCGTGACGGCATTGGTAATTACCACTGTTACGATGATGATCACAGTGACCAGTCCGCGGGTGATGAATTGAATGAAAAGAACGTGTCCTTTGATTGATGTGTACACTGAGTATTCTCCTGAAGATAGGGGCGAAGACGATGATTGTGCTGAGCACTGATCGACGACGATGATGGTGATGCTGCCGATGATGATGCACAAGGCTTCACTGACGTTGATGACTGCCTCTGTACTGTCTCGGTCAATGCTTTGCGTGAACTGTTGCAGGACTTCATTCGGAGGTGGGACCTCGACGACTCTGTGGCGGCACAACTTCGGGCATTGCCGATATCGCAGCTCAACGAGGTGTCTTTCCCGTAAGAGAGCTAATGATCACCAACTCATCATCCGCAGCTTCGTCATTGTCCTCGTCGTTAGTCTCGTCCTCGTCGTCCTCCGTCTCGACCTTATCCTCTTTGGTCTGCGCCGTCGGAGCAGCGTGCAGGGTATGTTGGCGGGTTGGGTGTAGGGCATTTCTGCTGGCTTGGTCACGACCATGCAGGCAATGCAAACTAAAGCTTGAATCCGGTTGCAGCCTTACCCCTTCAACTTTACATCACTGCGCAGAGGCCCGAAGTCGTAAGAGTCCTACAGTTTCCTGCAGAATGCCCAGACCCTGTTTGTTGCCAAACATACGGAACGTGCAAGCTGAGCTTAGAGTCCACCTTCCATTAGCCCAGGTCCACCTACACATTAGACCCCAACAGCGAACTCATAGATTGGAGACTCCGCAATGAAAAAGCCTTGCATGGAGGTCATGACCTGCAATGTGGCCCAAGCTCGCAACCCTTCCGCCATGGTGAAGTCCAGGAGGGGCGGGGGGGCGCACGACTTCTGGTATGACGTGGTGTTCTCCAGGGACTTTGGTCCAGGGCCGTGTGCAATCCTTAATCCGGTATTCTGACATGATGGAAGCCCAAATGAAGCGTGTGGGCTGGAAGTTTGATTCTTTCGCCAATGATGGTGATGGTCGAGATGACGATAGCATTCAGCTACGGCGTGCTCGTTTGCGTAACTCAGGTTGTGACACAAAGTGCCAGAAGCCAACAAAACAGGAAAGCTCACAGGTGCTTCAGAGAGGTCCATCTGAGCCTGCAGCCCGAGTGTTGTGGATCTTGGTGTCTCGCGTTCACTGTTGGAGCCGGTGCCAGGATACGCTCCGTTTCTGCCCGGTGCCACACTCGGTTGGCGCAGAGTTGCTGTGCGGACCGGTTCATGGTGCCCGCGAGAAGTTACTAAAAGGTAGCAGAGGCTAGTTGTGTGGGTTTGCGGGTTGGAACCGAGACCAGATAGGCATGCTTGGGTTACTCAGAGGCCTGCTGCGCCAGAGTTCTCGGTACACCAAGATACGGTGGAGGACCGACCGTGCCACCAATGTGCCCAGCAGCAGTGCCGAACTTCGGCTTTGTGCTCCGAGGAGTACTTGTCCCGGTATAAGGTGGACGAGGCCAATCTGCAAGCAGCTCCCTGCGAACTAAACACAATCCGAGAAGCACTGCAAGCGCCCCTCCTCCCTCTCCTCCCACTTCTCCTCTTCCACTCGGTGTCCGATCTTACTTGCTGTTCTCCGCGTCGTTGTGGTTGTCTAGTCTCCATTCCTCAATTACCTGCTCACACTGCACATGTTGTTGGCTAACGCAAGCCTTTACCTGGTTCCCACGCTGGTTTAGCCGACCCGGCTTGGCTGGCACCCCTGCCAACACCCGCATCTGCCGTCTGTGAGCCGATCAGGCGGCGCAGGCAGAGATGCGTGCCGCCGCACCAGAAGTCCAACTGCGGGTCATGGAGCAGGTGCCCGATGTCAGATGTCGTCATGTCGTCACAAGGCAGAACTTAAAGTGCACAGCAGAGTGGCGTGCATCCTAGACTGCATCAGCGTGGTGCACAGTCTCGACTCGACGGCTCGTGTGCAATTGTAAGGCTTTGTAACTCCCCGATACATCTTGCAGACCCGTGGCAATGCAGTACCCGCCTTCGGGCTTTCCCTCTGAACCAGAGTTTTCCGGATAGTCTGCTGCTCTGCCCCTCTTCCCAGGAGCTGAGCAACTGCCGGAATCCCTCTGCTGTCCTCTCTTCGAGGATTCGAGAGATCTCTCGCGGCAGCAGGCTGGCGGTTTCGAAATGAGGAGATCAGGTTTCATGGACAAGACAAAGACTGACAGTGGACGGTTGGACGGTGGTTGCAGACAGTGGCAGCTCTTGAAGTGGACTAGCATTACAGTCTGGGCCAAGAAAGCCATGCAGTCGAGATTTGCCCGAGTGACTTGCTTGTTGAGCCGGAGAACCTTTCCTTGGTCGCACAGGTGAGTGTGACAACTCAGTGGCCTGCCTGAGGACACGTAGCAGCTGTTTCACATCTGCCGAAGGATGTGGCGCAGAAGGTTATCAAAAGAGTTTGCCTGCTGTGAACACCTACTGCTTGAATTCTTCTCTGGGGCGTGCAACTCCATCAGGGTAAGGCCTGTACTGCCGTGGACTGCTTGGGGAAGTGATTGCTACCGTAGATACCACCTTGAAGATGAGTGCCAGCTTGGACTCTTGGGCTTCATCCTTCCGTAACAAGAGTTCCTCCAAACAATTGGGCGAAGTTTGCCGCCTTCGCCTACAGGTGCAGTACCTTTGCTGGTCTTGTGCTTCCAAGAGCCAGAACTGACCCTGAAGCGAATCTCTGCGTCGGGCGACCCAGGCACAGGCGATCTAAAGATATGAGACCACGTCAAGTGATGTGGCACAGTTGAGCGATCACGCCTTGAGTCATGTCAACATGTGAAGATCGTTTGGTGCTGGCACAGTCGACAAGGTCTGCCCTCAGCGACATCTGCAAGCACTCTCCAGAGCTGGCACAGACTGTGGTGGACGCAGGCCTGTTGCAGCAGGGACTGGGATTTCAGTATCTTTCTAATCTTTGCCGACGGAGCGCATCCCAGCTGCCCGGAGCGAATAGAGTGAATAGAGCTCTTTGCGCTCCTCTCTTTCAGGCGCCGTTTCGCTCCTGGCCAAGGACATCTCCCACAATGATGCACCATTGAAGCGCCAGGTACGGCTTTTGTAAAGATGCAGACATCTAGAGTCCTTGCAGAAGGCAAGATTGCGCTTAGAGTGCCTGCGGTTGACGCAGGTGTGCTCCTGTCTGGCACAGATTGCCAAGCACTCCGTGGACCTGGCAGAGGTCAGACTGCGGAGTTCAGTCGTTGTCATCTCTCCGTCATTCGCCTCATCTTGCGCTTCTTGTTTCTGCTCTTGCTGCTCCTGCTATCTCCTGCTCCTCCTGCTGCTACCATCACAGCCACATTCAACCGCGCACCACATCCCTGACGACTCGCAACTAGTGGTTCAACCCTTGAGTACGAAGGTTGCGACTGTTGGCACTGGTGGTGGCAGCGGTGAGGGGGATGGTACAAGCGTCACGGTGGTGTTTGCAGCAATTACAACAGCAGGGGGTGCGAGAAGGGGGGGAGTGGTGGCGGTGGTGGTAGGGTGGTGGCAGCAGAAGTAGTGGTTGCACTTGTTTTCGTCGTCATCGTCGTCTTCGCCGTTGTGGACGTCGTCCCCGCTGTTGCGAGTGCTATGAACCAAATTAACTGCGTGAGTCATGGAGTCACTCGCGGGAAATCACATGCGGACAAGCGTGCATAGCTGCGGCAAACATCACGTGGAGACCTGACAAGCAGGTCGTGGTAGAGGCCGAGATCTTCCCGCGCATCTTGCACTGCCTGAAGGACCTGTGACTGCTTGCCTGCGTGCTCCATGCGGCGATGCTGAAATCTACTAAAAAAGCATGGATAAGATGCGAGTTTTCAGTTGGAGCAGCGCATGTTTGTGAATAATGCGTCATTCAATTTCACTGTGCTTCTCAGGCTGCAGGTCGTGCATGGATTTTGCATCTAGTGGGGCTGCACAGTTTTCAATCGCAGGCACCCTCCTCTTTTGGGCAATGTCGGCAATGTGGGCAGTCGGTGCTATCCTGCCGAACTAGCCTGCCCTCACATTCCTTCCCAAGCTTGCTGTCATGCTGCAAGTTCTCCTGTAGTAGAAGGCGGCACGGGACTGCCTAATCATGGTCCCTCAGCTACTCATAGGCAGGTTTCCAACCCAAACGCGCCTTGGTGTGCCGCAACGGTAGAGAAGGCGGGCCGACAGGCCAGATTATTTAACAAGGGTCCATTGGCAGATGGGATTCACTGCCTGATCTTCCTGAGAACCCTCAGACAACCGGGGCCATTGGTTGCCCCCTATGTGCCGTAGGAGTCTACACTACAATTCAGAGTATACTGAGTTGTAGAAAAAACAATTCGAAGACGCCTGGAGCAAGCGGATACACTTTCGGGGCCGAGGGCTTCCCGCCCGCCTCCTTAAGCTCCAAGCCTTGGGATGCTGTTGCAAAGGACATCGACGAGTTCGTGCGGAAGAACGCTGCCACGTGCATCCGCGAGATTGCGCGCAGGGGCCCTCGCACATCCTCTGGGGTCTCGGGAGCTTTAGGGGTTTCGCTGCAGGAGACCTAGGTTGTGTCGCAATGATACCCAACCCCCAAATCCCCCCAAATCCCACAGCCTGAATACTCAAGCCTTAAATCATGCTTCAGGCCACACTCCGGACTTGGCCAAGCTCATTGTCAATGCCGGTGGAGTTGCCGCCATGGTAGATTACATCACCGAGGTGCCTCCTTCGGAGCCCCTCTTTTTGGTTCTGGGGGGCGTTGCCGTTGCATAGCTCATGCTTCCGTTTACAGATGGCTTTTGTGTCGTGAGTTGCATCTCACCTGCTCCGTCCCGGTGTTTCTGCTGTCCGGCTGCCAGGGCTTGAAGCACACAACTTCCGGATTTCGGAAGCTTCTTAAGCTGGATAGCAAACCCTGAAGAACCCGGGACCAAAGCTCCCGTGCCCCAACGCGGAATCACCGCGATCCTCGTCGCCCCGCAGGCTCGCGGCAACAACCGCCTGCCTGGCATCTTGGGCCCTGGATTTATTTTCGAGAAATCCTCTTGCAGGTTTCGTGGAAGCGCCGGACTGGGGGGGTCCGATCCCTAAAGTTGCTGAAGCCAAGGCATCATGACGCTGGGATACATCGCGGCGCTCGGGCCCTGGATGTTGAGTGGGTCTGGGTTCAAGGACTTGAAACTAAGGCGAGTTTGTTGGGTATGCCACATAACAACACGTTGAGAAAGTTGTTGGCGGCGGCTGTTGGGTTGGAAACATGCAGAAACATCTTGGGTCTTCCTGAGCACAATGCGCAGTAGCGACAATCGAATGACGTTATTACTCGAACCATTGGAGCCTGCAGCTGAAGAGCAGTACTCGTCGCAGCACTTGGGAGTGCCAGCCATAGCAACTTGAGGGTGCATGGTTCGGATGCTTCGGAGGCCTCATGGACGCTGAAAGATGCGAAACAACACCCAGCAGCTCAGCCTCAAAGGTTCTCGGAGACACTGGCGCTGGCTGTCGTCGTGTCAGGAGCCAAAAAGCTTATTGAACGTGGTCAAAGACGGCAGTTTGGGTCATCAGAACTCTACCAGTACGGTACGTTGCGAAGTCCGTTCCCTTCGAGGTCGAAGGGCATCCCGCCACTCAAGGATGCCCTCATCAACGAGCCCGAAGACCACCTGAAGGCAGCTTGGGGATCTTGGGGGTGGAAGAGCGGAAGCTGAGACGAAGCCCCAACGTCGATGGTTGCCAGGCTGCCTCCGCCTGGTCTTTGGGACAGCGGGGTCCTCGGATACTTCTGCTTGTGATTCTGGGTTTCTGGGCGGTTTGTGTGATGTCTAGGGTTTCGGGTTTTGAGGGTTTCTCTCATTGGCGGTTCCAGGTATGTAATTCTCTCCTCCCCTCCTCCCTCCCTCCCTCCCTCCCTCGCTCCCTCGCTCCCTCCCTCCCTCCCTCGCTCTCTCTCTCTCTCTCTCTCTGTCTGTCTCTGTCTCCCTGTCACTCTGTCTCTCTGTCACTCCGTCTCTCTGTCTCTCTGTCTCTCTGTCTCTCTGTCTCTCTGTCTGTCTGTCTGCCTGCCTGTCTGTCTGCCTGTCCGTCTGTCTGCCTGTCCGTCTGTCCGTCTGCGTGTGTATGTATGTGTACGTACACGCGCATGCACACATGCATACATGCGTGCGTTTATACATGCACAAATACGTAGATGTATGTAGGGGGTCGATATATCTAGTGTCAGGAAAGCCAGCAACGTTGGGTACGCGATCTACCTAAACATAATAGTATACACATATGTTATTTGGGTATGTCCTGCTTTCGGTATATTCGAAAGGGAGGAGACCAAGAGAAAGAGAGGGAGATAGACAAGCGCACGTACCAAGATGACCCGGGTTCATGAGTTCACTATGACAGCTCCATGGTCCATGACGTTTTCTGCCCCACCCACGGGACCCGAGGATCGGCCGCCACTCTCCAGACCATGCACGTGCCCTTGCCGAAGCCGTCGGGGCCTGATAAGTCTTAAAAGACGCGTGGATCACAGTTCTGACAAATGTCGGTGTCGGCCAGTTTTGGTTCATTTGCCAACCAGCGGTGGCTGAGGACGTTCTGCGAAGGTTGCTCGCAGCCGCAGCCTCGCTTGCTCGCCGCATGGTTGTGGTGCAAGTGTGTCCAGCGCGCATGAACCCGCAGACTCCCAAACATGCAGTCGCTGACTTGGTGTGAGCATCCGGAAGGTCTATCTGCACCAGGATTCAAGCGAAGACTTGAGGACCAAGGCCTTTCTTTCCAGGGTCTTTGGGTTTCAAATTTTCGTGATGAAGGATGTTTAGTGCTTCCAGGTTTCTCCTTTTGTCCGCGAGGGGTGGCGATCTGCCCTGATTAAGTTGGAAACTGCAGGAGTTCGTCGTGCAAGATCCTGCTCACACTCATCGCGGCCTCGCAGTTGCAACGTCCATCACCCCATGCCAGTGCTACCATTAATACTTGCATATCATGGCTGCCATTTGTGTTTGCGTGCTGTAGTAGTTGCCCATACATCTAGTTTTGTTTTGGTAGTCTTGGTTTTGCCGCCGCTACTGTTTTGCTTCCCACTGCTGTTGCTGTTGCTGTTGCTGTTCTCGAGGTGGTGGTTGTAGTGGTGGTTAAACCTGTTACAAACACCACGACGGCAACTGTACCCCTATTTTGTGTGCCACCTGGTCACTGTCGCTGCAAGTATTCTTCCTGTTTACATGTAAGCTGTGACCATGGGCCGATAGTCAGTGATAGTCATTCGACATGTTGTCTCCATTTTTTGTTACTCGGGCAGTTGTCTCCCTGATGCGGCTTCCCTCAATCCAAAGCACTGAATACTAAGCCCCGAAGCTTGAATCCCAGCAAGCCCCCAAATGCATCAAGGGATCCGAAGCTGCAGAGGCTCCCCACCTCAACCCTTTTCCAGGCCAAGCGCGCTCTGAAGAGCGTGATCCAGAAGTGCACGCATCTGCCAGCCCTAGAGCCGCTGTTGGAGGCCCGGGCCGCAGCACAGAGCTTCCTTTAAAGGGCTGTAGACGAAGGGTTGCTTCAAAAGCAAGTAGGGCTGCTGCCATAGCAAGCTGCGATTAGGGGTTTATGTAAGGTTCCAGAGCCGTTTGGTCGAGTGCACAGAATCCGCAGAGTTTGGGATATGCGGTTGAGGGATGGTAACGGTCCTGGATGAGCCGTACCATAAGTAGTGATGATCGCCATGGTGAGCGCAGTAACCGAAGAAGCGACAGCAGGAGCAGAGATGGAGCGGCTCCGGTGGATGTCATCAAACTTTCGTGAAAACGCAAGCCCTCTGAGCCCAGGCACCTCCGAACATCTTGAAGTATGTGGTCCAGCAGTTTGCAAAGGTGGCTTGGGGGGGTCTTGGAGGTGCTGTGAATGGGCCAAGGGGTCGAGGGTCTGCGTGTTGTGTGCAGTTCAACACGTCGGTGCAGGCTTGCCTTTCGCCACCATGTTTTGGAATAGATCTGCCGCCAACCATGCCTCGTGGTCATACTCCTGCCCGCTACCGTTCCGACGTGTCCATAGCAGCAGTGGTGCAAGCACTTCAAGAAACCGCAAGTTCAAACAACGGTGTCAAGATCTCTGAAGCACGATGCTCAATCCTCAGAAAGTTTCATGAAGCTCTGAACTAAATCGGCACGGTTCGGATGCTTCTTTTTCTCAATGGATCTGGCTGCCTTACGCAAGCTTTCCATCTTCCCTTTGCAGGTGCTGCCGAGCGATCTGAACGCCCGAAAGTCCTTCGTGCAGTCAGGTGCGATCTTGAAGACCATGGCGCACTCCATGCTTTCAATGCGAGCCAGAGGGCCGCGCCATCTAAGTGACTCTGACAACGCCATCAGGTGGCCTGCAAAAAATCCAGGAAGTCAAGGCAGAGGTCCCTTGCAGAGCGGGGTGGGAAGGTGTCGAGGGTCAGGGAGCCATGCAGCTACCAGTTTCACAGGAATGGGCTTAGTTTTGGGATGTCGGGGCCGCCATGAACCTCCAGCTGCTGCCAGCCAGCTCCGATGTCAGGTGGGCTCCAAGCTTCACGACTACATCGAGGAGATCAACATGCTCTACCCGCCAGAGATCGTGCAGCCGGGGGCAAAGGAGCTCTGGCGTTTGCTCTGATATTGTTGCGGGCCCTCCAAACCTAAGCTCGGAGTCGCCAAAGAGTTTTTGGGGAGTCACCAGACGCTGAGGTACTACTCCCCCAACTACGCCGAGACGCTCCTCAAGAAGATGGAGGAATGTCAGCGAGCATGGGGCAGCTTAGAATCAGAATCTGGACCTGACACTGCCCAGGACTTCAACCCATCTGGGTGAGCCGGTTCAGCCTCTGTCGTGGTGGCTCGTGCCGTGTGAGCCTTATCAGGCACCAGATATTCGCTTACAAGACAACGTATCATGAAGGACCATCGCTCCATACATGGCATTCACGGAGACTGCAACCACACCTTCGTGCCAAGGGAAAGAAATCCTCAGCTGCACACTTCGGAATGTGATGGCCTGCTTGCTGCAGCCAGGGTCCTAGCTGAGACATGCGGATACCATCGTGGTCTGAGAGCAGCGGGACCCTGCACATGGCATGCGTCTAAAGCCTCGACGCATTGCGCACTAATCCACAGCTTCAGGAGCACGTGAGACACACCCTGGACCGAGGTTCAAAACTCGAACTGCTCATCTTGCTTCACTGAAAGCTCGTGGTGTGGAGCCATTCGCAGTGCCATGCATGTTTCCAGCACCAAGCACAATCTCGAGTTCAGACTGCTTCATCGCGTACTAGCTTGTTGGACATGAATGTCCTGCCAGCTGGCACTTGGCTCTTGTAAATTGCAAAAATCTTGCAAATGTTTCCTCACAGCTGCACTTCCGGAATTTCACCCCTCGCGTTTTGCACGCTGTGCACAGCATGTGTGCGCGCCCAGTTGTTCAGTAAGTTCAGTTGTAATTGTACTCCAATATCACCATTGCTCTGTGTCGTTGCTGGCCATATGTGCTTCACACAGTCTTCGCACATGCCGCCAGCATGCTGGACTGAACCGTGACACCCTTGTTACCGCGCCGAGACCAAAAAAGTGAATCGAACCCTTCGGCTGCAACGTTTCTTCGGCTCATCCGGATATTTGCTGGCCTCCCACCCCTGAGCGAGGAATCCCTGATATGATTATGGCGTCTCAGAGCTCGTTTCTTTCATGAAAGGTGTGATGGTCCTTGCAGTTCCCGGCTGCTTCGTCTTCTTGTCCTGAATTAAAGGATGCTCCACGTTTTCAGACGGAGTGCCTTCGTGAACTCCGGGTTGAGCTCACATTGAGACAGTGGGCTGGGCGGTGCGCTCGATGCCGGCGGTTCTACCGCCTGCTGGTCATGTGGTGTTCGGCGTGTAGCTTTTGAACCTGAAGATGCTCCTGAGCTGTAGATGCAGACCTGTCCGCAGCGTCTGAAAGTCAACTTGCAGCCTTCATAACAGAGCATGGAGAGGTCAGTGCAAGCACTGATAGGGACAAGCAGGAATCGTGGAGAAATAGCGTAGTCCAGGCGTAGTCGCAAGATGTCGCTCCTGAAAGATTTCATGGATCCCACACACCACCGCTTTCGTCGGCGGACCAGGGGCCCAGAGCACCTGGACTACGAGAATGCAGAGGCAACGGTGGAGCCACAAAGGCAGCTGGCAGTCTTGGTGCGTGATGCAACAATGAAGATCGCGGAGCACATGGGCGAGGTCGCGCAGGCCCATTCCACACTGATGCAGGGGCTTCAAAGGTATTTCGGTCTGGATGTCAGCGGCGTGGACACCTCTGCCATGGCCCTAGTGCAGGAATGCGCGAGCGTCACAGAGTCCTTCGAGCAGACCCTGAAGAAAGCCGGCTTCGCACAGGTCATGGGAAGCTGTGATGAGATCCTGAAGGAGTGCAGTTCAGTGGCCGGCCTGCTGAACGAACGAGATGACGCTCTCTCCGAGAGGCAGCACTACGAAGAGAAGGTCGCGACCCTGCGCAGCGTCTCCAAGGGCGTGGTCACAGAGCAGATCGCCCGAAACCAGGAGAAGCTAGAGCGTGCCAAGGAATCTCATCATCAGAAGGAGGATAAGCTCACCGCGGCACTGCAGTCGTTCATCTATCGAAGGCCCGTGCACTTTCGGCAGACGCTTTTGGCACTCTTCCGGCAACACGTCGGTGTGTTGGCGGAGGTGGGAGCGAAGGCAGAGGAGGCCATGAAGGCCGTAGCGGCGGAGTTGCAGGTGGGACAAAAGGCACGCATTGTTGGTCTCCAGAAGGCCGTGGAGCTCAACGAGCTTCTGGTCACCGTCGAGGGTGAGGAGGGTGCCGGTCGCCTCTTCGTACAGCTCCCCGACGGGCGGCAGAAGTCTGTCCGCGTGGAAAACCTTTGTCCCCAGCTGCCAGAGCCGCAGGAGGCTCAGGAGCCCAGCTCGAGCTCCAAGGTCGGGGAGTCTGGACAGCCTGGAGAGGATTCGGCTCTACCACAGAAGCTCAGATTGGAGCCTGCCTGCATCCCTTGCAGCGGAGCGGAAGTAGTCATCGAGGCTCGAGATCTTGCGGGAACCATCAGCGAGGTCTGGGTGGATGGCACTAGCTGCGAAGTGCTGGAGGATTTGTCCAAGCGGGACTCACCCTCAGTTCGCGTGCGGGTGCCCGCCTGCAGAAACCGCGCAGGCGGCGCTGCGCTGGTGGAAGTGCGATCCGTTGATTGGGCACGCCACATGATCCGCGAAGAGGCAGCCAAGTACTTTCCTCTTCTGACATTCGCTACGTGCAGCCCCAACATAGAGCTGACGTCCAGACAGGGCGATGATACAGAGACGCCTTACCTGGACGTGGCCACGCGGCAGAAGGGGCTCATCAGTGCAGTAGCCTTGACCAGCGAGCTTTCACCAGTACAGGGACGGCAGCGCTACTTCTTCCAGGTGAAGATCGAAGCGATGGCCGAGAAACGCTCGAACCGGACCTTGGCACTGGGCTTTGTGTGGCCTCTTCCGCATGCGTTGCTGTTGGAGGGAGACGACGCCCCGCAGCCCCAGCTTAAGCGCCGCGCATCACTCTGGTCATCCGATGGCCACATGCCTGAGCTCGCTCACCAGCTACCCAGATGCTTGGTAGTTCCTATGAGGTGATCTATTCATTGTAGCAGGGTCCGATAGCCATAGCCGCCAGAGCCATTGAGATTTTGTGTGTTGGTTGGACGTGCTGGTGCCGGATACCGAGGATCTTTTGTGGTGGGTGGAGATCCGCCCAAGGCCTACATGGGGGGCCGGGAGCTTGCTAAGATCGCCTGGCGCCCGCTTCTGGAGTGCATCGTCGGCGCAGAGCTGGGTGTGGTCTTGGACGTGGGGCCAAGCAGCCTCACCCTTTCCATATTCGAGGAGGGCGGACGGCCACTACTGTAGCCAAGTAGGAAGTAGAAGTCTTGATCCCTTGATAATTCCCTTGCTTCCAGCTTGCTGCGAGGAGGGCGAGGAGAAGTGCGTGGTGGAGGGCCCATTGAGTGAAGAGTGGAGGTGGCCCAGCCTAGGTGCACCCAACGGCGTCCTGGACGTTTGCGGGACGGTGACCAGCGTTTCGCTTTCTCAGGGGGCACAGCCTCCCTACCTGCCCTTGTCGCTCACTGAGGATGCTGCTCAGGAAGGGGCGGAGAAAAGGTTCGAAAGTTCCTGGCCTGCCCCCGCCTCGCCGCATTCATGGATAGCAGGTAGCACAAACTGTGCTTGGTGCCGCCGGGGCCCGGGCTCTGCAAGGACATGACAAGATCCTGCAACAGCGCAGCACCCCAGAGCGCGAAGCTCCCTCAACCCGCGTGCTGCAGAGCTTTACCCCAGAGTTGACTCCTCTAAAGCTGTAGGTCTAAGGCTCAGCAATCCCCCGCCTATTCGCAAGCCCAGCCGAACTTTAACACAAATAGTCAGGCCCAGTGCCCCACTGCCAAACTGACTCAACATGACCATGGCAAGATGCCACACGAGGCCCGTGCCTCAGGGAGGAGTCCTGATTTGGACTGTGTTGGGCTGTCTTGTCTGCTCTGGCATCGTGGTAGCTGAGCCAGGAAAGATCCGGAGTGGTCTCCTTGGACCAGGCTCGGGCAAGGCTTGCTATGTTGGTAAGGTGCGGCTCCCCTCTCTCTCTGTCGCTCTCTGTCTGTCTCTCCCTCTCTCTATCTCTCTATCTCTGTATCTTTCTATCTGTCTGTCTCTCTATCTCTCTATCTCTCTATCTCTCTATCTCTCTCTATCTCTCTCTATCTCTCTCTATCTCTCTCTATCTCCCTCTCCATCTCTCTCGCTCCCCGCTGCATCTGCCTCTTTCTCGTTGGCCCCTTCTACATGCATGCAGAGGGTCGGACACTGCTGGGGTTACAAAGATTCAACATCACTGCCATAGCATGAGTCACGATTTCTTTTTCACTTGTACATAATTGTTGTTATCCTGTCGGTATCACTCACTGTCATCATTGTCGTTGATACGTGTGTATGTTGTGACTATCATTCATTGCGATATCAGCTACCTTCACCTGTCGCCACTCATCACCTCCCATGTCTCCTCTCCTGCCAGTATAGCTGCCAGGCTGCCGATAGCAGTGGCTGGCCGGAACAGGTGTTGAAGGTTGGCAGACAGTATTATTGACTGCACTTCTGTGCTTGTGTTTGTGCGCGGCCAGTGTAGGGAAAGCTCGAAGCACCGAAGCAACCCTCGTGCACTGCTCCTACTTTGAATGGCTTTCACGGATTGCATGTCCACAAAGGTAAGTGGTGACAGCTTGCTGCATGGCCAGGACGTCTGTAAGCAGCCCTTCGTGGTGGAGTCGCCTGAAAGCTTCCTCAGCTTCGTCCGCTATGCCGACCACTCGCAGGCGTTTTTTTGAGTCGCAGCACGTTGGCTTCAGCACTGCCTGCAAGACAAGCCTAGTAGCTTAGCACCATATCCAGAAGTGCCCAGCCCTTGCCCGTTGTTGACTGGCCTGGTGGGAGGCCCAGATGTGCATCCTTCGCGATGGTCTCCAGAAGCTGGCGCTTGAGACCTCGCTTCCCCAAGCCTTGCGGGAGGCCGCCCAGCTCCTGTTCTGAAGCCTGTCTCAGGTATTTTGATTCGGGTTCACGAATCCAGGCTAAGGGGGATTTCGGGAGCGTGTTTGAGTTGTGCACTTGCAAGGCGTGCACGCAACACCGAACTGCCGTGGAGGCCGGCTGAGCGGTGGTTACTGGTGACTCCTTGTCTCTCTGTTGCTCAAGCCAGTAGTGCCATCAGTTGTCACATCACTGCAATCTCGACGATGTCGTTGTTACCTTTGCGACTACGCGAGATGCCGCCGCACTCGCAACGGGTTGGATGAAGACGACGAACGTAATCATGTAAAGTTTCATTGTGGTGGTGATTAGCATAATTATGGACGGGGTGGTGGTGATGATGATGATTATGATGGCTTGGGTGGTTCTGATGATACCGCAGATTATCTTACCTTATTGTTCCATTGCAGTGCAGCTGGTTACCAGCTGCTCGTATGCTTCGTACCCTCATGTGAAGTCGTAGAGTCGTATCCTTGTTGCTGCAAGTCGTCGTGTCTCGCACCATATGCAACATGTACTGTCAGTACAATAATATGCATGCTAGTCTGCTTCAGGCTGTCTGTGAAGGGCCTAGGTCCCGAGAGAGCTTGTTGTTTTACACCGTTCCTGCACTTTGGTGCTGGCACCATCCAGCGGTTTGCAATGGATGGAGAATAAAGGCTGTTTGCAATGCATGCCGTCCAGAAGCACAGGCTTGGTCAATCTAATCGAGTGCCAGCTCTTGATTCAAAGCACGCAGTCTTGGGTTCAGGCACTGAGTTGAGGCCTCCACTGACAACTTGCATCGGGCAAGCTTAGAAGTTCATCATCAAGTTGCGAAGGCCGTCTTGGCGTTCCAGGATGCGTCCGACTTTGAATTGGACGGCGATGTCTTCACCTGGCCAGGGACATCTGGAGGAGAACAGGGGGCTTCAAAAGCAATGAGCCTCCTCCTTGAAACAGATCTTTTCAACATGTAAAGGATATTCCTGCAAGCGCACCGAGATCAAGGGAGGCAGCATGTCGGAGCCCGAGAAGTTGAGAAGATGGGAAGCAAGCGAGCTGCATGCACCTTCATGCTCATTAATTGCTGCACCCGCGGCTCAAGTCTTTCACCACTCTTGCTCCAAATGGGGTGTTGTTTATCCACCCCGCTGCATCCTGTGCACATCCAGGTGTCAGCGTCTGACTCGCGCAAAAGCCGCTGAAACCGACGATGGGCTGATCTATGTCGCCCGAGCCCAAAAGCAGGGCCGGCTTAGGGTTTCGGGTAGATTGCACATACAGACTGCCGATGTGTTGTATGTAGATGTAGATGTATATGTTTATGTGTACACATACATCCATACGTTCATGCATGCATTTACCTATGTGTCTATGTATGTGTGCATGTATTCACACATGCATGCTTTTGTAACATATATCCGAAGAAGTAGACGAATATGTGGACCCTCAGCGCCACATGTGCGTGGCCAGGCATTCCCGCATGATGTCAAGGTCCCTGCTACCAGCGAAAGCAAGTCCATCCATGCCCGCACGATGATAACGACTTGGGAAAAAGAGCATCCCTGCCCGAACGGTAGTGACGTCCATCTCCCAATGCGAAGTGGGAAGAGAGCATCCATGCCCGGGCGTACAACCCACAGCCAAGGCAGAGCTGAACTGTGCCAAGAAAACTGCCCACCACTTCACCGGCGAGCGCTGCAGAACACTTACCAACAAGGACGCCGTGGCCTCATTCTTCCAGGGTTCCAAGCAGTGCTCGGAGGAGTTGAATAACTAGTGGCTCAAAGGACAAGACTTGTGAAGCCAAGGTCCGAGACTGCGCTGATGTGTCCTTCCATCCTTGTACAGGCTGCGGCTTTCGCATTCCGGGGAAGGTCCGCAGAGATTCATGGCTTCGATAATTGTCTAAACTAGCAGGGAGGGTGTCGCGCAAAAGTCCTCGTTGTCGAGATGCTTGCGCATGGACCAGCAGGCTCTTGTTAGTTTTTCGCAGGTTTTACCAGCTCTTAATGTTGTTGAGGCCCTGGGATTCTTCTCTTGAACCACCCTTCTTCCAATAATTGCCAGTTTTGCCGTGGCTGCTACTGCTATTCCTGCTGCTGATGTTCCTCCTCCTCCTCCTCCTCCTCCTCCTCCTCCTCCACCGACCACAGCAACAGCTGGTACTTGTATTCGTGGTAGTGCTGGTGCTACCACTCGCCAACACCGGCGCCAACGAAGCTGCCATTGGAAGATCCACTTGAAGCACTTAGTTTTCCGTAGCTGCGCAACGCTATTCTCTGCGATTGCCAGATGTGGTGGAGTTGCCCATGTGGGACCGCGGACACTCCTTCGTGGGTGCTCCGGGGGTCGGGAGCTGCCTCCACGTGGATCAGGCCGGGCATTTCAGAGTTACAACAACGAGCTCTGAGTGTTTGGGGGTTTAAGATGCAGCGCGTCAGATTTAAGTGCTTGTTCGTGGAACGTTGCAGTCCGAAGCTACGTCGTGCTAAAAGAGGATTCGCGCGATGACCATGACAAAAATGCAACCCATCAAGCCCAGGCATGTTGAGGACCACGGTCAGTATTCGTGCTGTAGAAGGAATGCAGCAGCCGTGACGCTGATCATTTCGGCTGCTGGGCACCAGGCTTGGTGGAGCAACGTCGCCAAGAACTTCACAGGAGCCGGATTACGACGATTACGACCACAGACATGCTGACGTAAGCTTGAGCCGCTTGAGCTGAGCATTGCACCAAACGTCGCCCCTTTGCAGATTTGCGGCTCGAAAGAGCTCTTCGGGACATGTAGCTAGCAGTTCCGTGAGGGGAGTCAGCGGCGTGTCGTGCATGACTGCTGGCCGCAGTTTAGAGCCGGCCTAATATGAGCTCGTAGTTTGAATCGTCTGGCACCATTGCTGAACCTGCAAAGAGAGTACTTGAATGTTTGCCATGCTCGCAGCTCTCCATGTGTTTGGTCACCCGCAGAAGCTGTGCCGATTGCCATGGAGCCGATCGGCATGCCGGTGCCGCTTCAGGCGGTCATCACTGTCGGCGAATGTTCAGGGTGAAAGACATGCTTATGCCTTAGACCACGGGTATGGTGCAACCAGTGCGACCTGCAAGCAGTTTGCAGATGCTTTGGACTACCGGCTTCCAGGTTTCGGCTGGCAAGGCGAGCTAGACCTGTCTTCCCTGCTCCGAGAGCCATGCAGCGGGTCGAGCAGCGAGCCGTCGAAGTGTGGAGTCAGAGCCGCACCCGGCGTCTGGTCACAGCATCTCGGCCGCGCGGCTGTTACTGTTACCCGTTTCTGTTGTGAGAATCCTGCTGCGCAGATACCTGTCCGGAATGGCCAAGTGCCCTCACTGCAAGATGTGATGCAGCAAGTCGCCCCGGGACAAGACCAGCAGAATCTCAAGTGTCTTGCCGAAATCCTGCAGAATGCGGGGAACGATATCTTGATGTGAACTTAGTGCTCTGCTGAATTTCTTCAGCTCATGCGCATCTGTGCACAGGCTTCGCTTGCGCAATGCCATCCTTCCAAGCGAAGCTGCTTGGCAGAGCCAGGCACGTCAGGAGCAAGGGCCCACCATCACGCTTGTACTACGGGAGCCCGGAGCAACACAGTACGGAGCACAAACCGGGGACGCACAAACTTCGGCCACGACTCCTGGCGAGTGCTTTGCAGTCTGCGGGCCAAAAGGCGACACGATCTATCCAGACAAGGCCCGATTCCAGGGAATTATGAAAGCTCTTGTCACATTTGTTTCTTGAGACTCCCGAGAGGCGACTTTCCTTGAGCGTGTCAGAGCAATGATCCGCGAAGATGGCTGGCACCACTTACGCCTAGTCTTTCCAAGCGAGGATGCAGAGCATGTCCGTCGTGAGTTTGAAGAGCAAGGTGTTGGGATTCTTTGTGCGACTGGCTCCCTCAGGTTGAGGAAGCCTTGGCACAAAAGGGCTGCTTGGCTTGGCAGCATTGTCGGCGGTCAGTGGGTCGCACGGAACGCCTATCCCCCCCTCCTGACGATTTTGGAGGGAAGGTCTTTACTAGCGGCCGCACCTCGACTCACCAGATGTGCTGCTGTTGGAGGCGCCACGATGGCGGCAGGTGTGGCGACCTTGGTCCTGCAGTTGGGCCTGGAGTCCACGCTTAACAGCAAGCGTTGAAGATGTTGGATGGTTGTGGCGGCTAGTGTTCTCCCTTTTGGAAGTCCCATGAAGAGCAGTGAAGTTGCAAGGAACGCGCCCTGCCCTCCGTGTTCATGACGGAGTACACCGTTGTAATGAAGAAGAGCGACCATGGGAAGCACGAGATTGTGAGGGTGAAGGATGGCGCTGCAACTCGCGAGCTGCTCTTGGGCTTGGAAGTGGAAGAAATGCTGGATGACCTAGTGGGTCAAAGTGAGATCAAGGAGAAGATTCGAAGTTTCGGCTTGCTCATGTACCAAGAAAGCCAGCGCAAAAGCTCGAACGCAACCAGGCCTGTGGCAAACCACATGAGCTTGGAAGGAAGTCCAGGCACAGGCAAGACCACGGTCGCGAACATGCTGAGCCAGATTCTCTACCACTTAAACATGGTGCAACAGAATAAGGTGGTCATGGTCCAGAGAACTGACCTGGTCGGCGAGTATGTTGGCGAAACTGCCCAGAAGACCCGAAGAAAAGTTAACTCAGCTAAGGGTGGAGTCCTCTTCGTGGACGAGGCATACCGCCTCTCGTATGGGGGCCCCCGAGACTTTGGCAAAGAGGCCATTGATGAGCTCATGCGTGATATGGAAGCCGGCGACCCCTTGGTGATATTCGCCGGCTATCCTACGGAGATGCAGAATTTCAAGCAAGCCAATGAGGGCTTGCAGCGCAGGATTCGTCACAGCTTCCGGCTTGCGGACTACACGGCGACGGAGCTCTCTGAAATCTTCATTCGCACTTTCCTAAGTTGCCAATGCAAACTTCCTGTCTCGATTGGTGTGGATCGTTCGATCCCAGCCGCTCGCGTTGCTTTTTACATGCAGCTGCGTCGCCAGGTAAAGCCAAAGACGATGGCTTCATCATGGATGACGTAACCATCGAAGATGTGGCAGCGTTGATTGAAGCGCTTCTCGGAACCATTGAACATGACCGGGGGCACTTGTTTCTCTTTTAGCCTCAAGCACCGTCCAGGTTCACAGCGGAAGATTGGCGCCACAAGCACAACGGCGGAGGGATGGACGTTTTGCTAGGGGGGTGCAAGGAAATTCAAGCAAAGAGATTGTTCCAACAGGCTCATGCTCGTCAAGTAGGCCGTGATGCCCTGCTCTTAGAAGACGTTGCAGCTGCTGTGAGACGACTGCACTAGCTATGTGGCGTCATGTCGCAAAAAACACCGGCATATTGTTGCATATTGTGGCAAACAGTCCACAGACCCAGAGAACATTTAGTATTGTACAATATTGTACAAACCAGCAATTTGTGCACAGTGTTGCAAAGTCATTTCTTGAGCTGCTTTTTTGCACTGGCCTGAACGACAGAAAAATGCAAGAGTCTGTTTCCTTTCCAGCTGATGGTCTGCCGGCTGAGCACAATCCTGGAAGCCGTTCTCGGCAAACCCTAGACTTTCCTAAACACAAAAACCCCTAAACCCTAAACCTCAAAACCCAAAACCCCAAAACCCTTAACCCTAAACCATCAGCGAGGGCCGGCGAAACTCCAGCGGCTGAGAGCTGAAGCCGGGTAGGCGTTGTGGAGATATGTGGAGATGAGAGCGCAAGCTTGAATTTAGGTGTCTGTGCATATATACATATATACATATATACATATATTATAGACGCATACCCTGTGTGCATATGGTCATGACCAAGCATATGGCCCTTCATACTTCTTGTGCTGCCGACCTCCTATCAGCTGGTCAGCACCGCACAGGGATCAAGGCTTCCGTTTAGTTTGAGTCTTTGCGAAGGCCTTTGGTCAGCTTTCCGCGGTAGTACGGTCATGCATGAAGGGCCTTTTCGGCTGTGTTTCAGCGAAAGCAAGTCCTGAAACCTTTTGCCATCTTGCCTGCAAGCTGACCAGCTCGCTGCATGTTCTGTGAAATCGATGGACGGTTCCAAACGGCGTCGGTTTGCAGCTCGTGGGATAGTTGTGTTCAAAGCTTTCGAACATGATGTTCAACCGATGAACTCATGCTATGTCTTACCCAAGAGCTATGTTTCCCATAGCCGCCCTGAGCCGCGGAGCTGGGCACGTGCAGGCAAAAACGGCCTGGGAGTTTCCGAGCATCAGAGCAACAGATCTTTACCTCGAGCCCTGACAGCATCTGTCAGACAGGACAGAAGCTCGTGGCGCTTTGGGGTCCCGGTGACGCTGAAGAGATCGTGCAGCGGCACGAAGGAGAGCTCTTCCGCAGGCTGGGAAATGCGGTCTGTTGAAGCCTGGGGATGGACGCGGGTTCCTCCTTCGCTGAATCCCGTCACTGCACGTCGTATTCAGTTTTGGTGGTTGGCCTCTCACTGAGGCCTTTGTCGCCAGAGCAGACGCAAGCTCTATCAAAGGCCTCAGCTTTCGCTGGCATTTGAACAGGCCCAAAGCCCATCCCAGTATGCCCGACAGTAGTGACACTCCCATGCACTCCAACTTCAGCTTGCGACCACCACACCTCAACCCCCGGATTCTTCTTGGACGCTTCTTGGGAGGCGGCCGTCATCGCTTTGCTGCAGCCGGGAGATGTTGCGAGGCATGAAGTGCTTCGACGAATGTGGAGAAGTCCCTCGTTGTATGTCTGCCATGGAAAGTTTGCTTCGCACAGACCGCAAGCCTATTCTTGTCGCTTTTGTTGTGCCAGTTTCAGTGGCGGCCTGCCACACGCCACAGTTGTGGTGGGCACGGAGCTGAACCTCACCGCGTACGTGCAGCGGGCTGCAGTTGGAGCGCTTCTTTTTTGGGGAGTCTGGGCTTGTGCTGAGTTTGGTCGGACTGCTAGTCACGGGTCGCGGGCAGACCATGGATGCATGCCGAGCAAGGCACGGGCACGTAGCACACGAGATGTCGCTCCACGAACAAAGGAGAGCCTCGTCAACTGGCACCCCGCCAATGCAGGCCGGTGAGATGGAACCGTGTTGTAATCCAGATGGAAGCCTCGCGCCTCGAGCCCCCGAGATCGCCGGAGCAGGCCTCCTGCTGCGCGGCTTGGAACGCAGAGGTGCCCGCTGCTGCGACCGTTCAGCTAGGCTCTTTGGGACAGGTTTTGGTCTTTCGGCCTCAAGAAATGCGACTTCGCACACGATCAGGGAGAGGTCGAGGAATGCGAACAGTTCGTGGCCTCTGGTCTGGTGCATTCTGTTTGGCATCCCTTCACAGATGCCCTGCGCACGGCAGGCAAGGGCGTGATGACCAGAAAGGCGAAAGAGGGCCTGCTGGAGGATATCGTCGAAGCCCTTCGGCCAGAGCTCCGAAAAGTCCGACTTCAACTTGGGCTCCAGATTTCTAAAGCCGAGAGCTTTTTGTGCTCTTAGAGCCTTCGAGGGGGCCAAAGTTGGGGCAGATGGCCTCAGGTTACATGTAGCGCAACTGCAGACTCGTGGTTAACCGGCAGCGGGAGCCGAGGTCGTGAAACGACACGCATCGGTGGAGGTCTGGGTGCCCGGGATTGTGGTGGATGTTCCGCGGTTGATTGGGACCGGGTTGTCCCGTTCCAACATGTGCTCCTCATGCGAGAGATGAAGATTTCCCCCCCCAGAAAGCTCCTGGCAGGCTCCAGGCCTTTGGGACGAGGACCAAGGCTCGACGCTCGCTTTTGAGCCTTTGATCTCAAGATGAGGAAACAGGAAAGAGTGTGCAGTCGGCCAGCGTGTTGTCATGCAAGCCTTTGTTGTGGAGGCCGTGTTTTGCTGCTGCAGCTGGGGTCCTCCAATGACGACAAAGGCAAGGTGGATGGAGAGGTACAGCAGCGAGCTGTCAAGACCACATCCCTCTGGAGAGCCCTAACTGCCGCTGGCCAGCATGTGTCCGTCCTCGTCTCGGGCGGTGCCGACCCAAATCGCTTCTTCAACCGAACTTCCACCTCACACTGGAGATACGTGAGGCAAGCTTTGCTGGATTGCGGGCTTCCGGCAGAACACATCGTCAACCCAGGTCTCGAGGCTCTCCACACCGTGGACGAGGCCCTCATGGCGGTGGAGTACGTCCGCGAACACAGTGTCGGGAGGCTTTGGGTCATCACCAGCGACTTCCACGCAGCCCGTGCCCGTCACCTTTTCCACGTGGCCTTCGTGTCTGCCGGGCTTTCTGTGGACCTTTTGGTCCTCGGCGTGCCGGATGCTTGCGAAGGCGAGGTGCTCCAAGCCTACAAGGCCAAAGAGGCGGGCGGGCATAGTTGGGCGATGGGATACTTGTACTGGTGCTAGGATGATTACGCAGACGGCAGCTTCAAGCTCCAAGGAGGTCTAGGAAGTCGGGTACATGGCACCACAATCTCGTGGCTTGACGGAGAAAGCCGTGGTCTTTCATGACGCTTTTAGGGTTTGGTGGGGTGCAGAGCTCAGCCTCCGTCGACAGTCGCTATTGTGGCTCGATCGCTTCAGATCTCTTGTTCTGAAGCCCTTCTTGTGGAAAGGTCCTTCCAACTTCGACCCCAGTTCAGCATGGCTCCCGGTGCTTCGTGCAAAGAGGAACAGCCCAGGCTCGAGGCTGGTGAAGCCAGGCCTGCTGAGAAAGGCCGCCTGCAGGCATGCCGGGCCGGATGCTCGCAAGAAGCGACCGAGCCATCGTAACGGGCCGTCCAAGGAAGTAGAAGTGCAGTTCAAGCTTCCCGATGCTTTCCGTGAGCAGGAGACACGAATCAACCGTGGCAGAGAGCAGGGAGTTCGGGGACGAAGAACCGCAGAACTCCGACGGCCGGTAAACCTACAGCGACTTGGACCACTGGGAACTGGCACGTCCTGGACGGCCAGCTTCGGCGCTTCGCAAAGTTGCGCAGACAGCGCAGCTCCCAACCTCAACCTTCGAATCTTGCAACGTCCTACACCCTAAATCCTGAAATCCTACACCACAGTATACTACACCGTAAACCCTCGAAGACTTCAGTCTGCTGGTGGCACGGCCTCTGTCTTGGTGAACCAGAAGCTCGCATCTCAACTCGCGAGCACTTGCAGGTTTGAGCATCATGTCTATCTCCTGGGGGCATTTTTCGGCTTCCGCAGCCGCCGTCACTGCTTCATCGTCTGCCAGAACAACCTCCTCCCAGGTTGCGGGAAGAGCAACCAAAAACCTAATCCGGCAAGATGGAGCTTCACGTGCGCTTGTTGAGAGGGAGCTGCCGGGGCGGAAGATGGCGGAAGTACGACAAGCTTGAACACTTAGAGACCTGTCTGGTCTTCGCAGGGCTGTCAATGCCACACTATGCCGACGTGACCCCGGCAGATTCAACACGGCACCATCGCGCCAACGAACATCGTTGAGGGTGCGAATTGGAAATTTGCGACGTTTCTTGTCAGCGTAGGCCGGCGAGCGAAAGGCTGCCGAGGAGGGATTCGAAAACCATCGAAATTGCACGGTCGGTTCTGTGCTGGAGTGATGTGTGAAGCTTACGTCAACGGTACCGTAGCCCCTGTAAGAATAAAACAAAACTGAAAGCCGTATTCTAAGTATCAAAGTCCTTAGTTGGATGCTCACGGGGTTTGGCTCATGGCTGTTTGGGGAGATCCGGGGAGGTGGCTTTCGCTGCCAAACAGGTTCTTGGGTTCGATGGCTACAACACGCGGTGTGATGTTACGTCTCGCATAAGGTTTTAGGTTTGAGGATGTTTGAGGGATTAGATTTTCGGGTTTAAGGATTAGGCGTTCGGATTTCGTTTATTGGGGCTGCATCTGGCTCTCCTGTGCCAGGTGAAGGCTTTGGAGGTGCGGGCAGGGCTTTTGCTGCGACGGAGTTTGGACTGGCAAAGTTGAGTTCTTTCCGTTCGCGTGGCTCTCGCCACTTCACACCCTGAACCCATGAGCTTCTTGCCTCCGATCCCGCGGCAGGGCCTCCGTTCTGCTCCCTATGGCGCCTGGGCCACCTATCTGAGCGGGGCAGCCGAGCCCGCCGTGGCGGCGGAACTGAATGTCGCAAGCTCAGCAGTGTGTGGACGGCTTGAGGGACTGTAGAGTACTGTAGAGGAGCTGATGAGTTTCGGAAGTACGCGCTTCTGGACGAATCTTGCGTTCCGACGGTTTCAGGAGTTACAGCATGTAGATGTGTTGAGACAGGTCTAACAAAGCCTCAAGGTAGATACAGGCTTACATGTTCAGTCTGGGGTATGGGAGAGGGGCGTGATCGCTTAAAAACGGGGCTTCCTTGCGTGCTCGGACCCAGGCCGATCGTCGTGTCCACGAGCCGTTCTTTCTCACGGCGGCAGCTGCAGGCACTGCTTTCTGCTTCTTGTTGTGATGGGCTTACGCTGCCCCTTGCAAGAGAGGAAGCTTCTACAGAAGGTTGTACCCCGTCAACACATGCCCAAAGCCTCAACATCCCAAATCCCAGAAATCGTGCAGATCCAGGCTGTCCATTCCAAGACAAAGCTCGAAAAAGGATTTGAACCGAGAGCAGGCAACCTTCGCGGTGCCTTCCGTGCCGTGCTGAAGGGCTCCCGCCGTTGCCGCCGCTTCTTGGAGACAGAGGACGAACTGGACGAATTATTGCTTTTTCGTGCTTCGAGATGCTGGTGTTTTCGTTGTTGGTTGATCGGGTACGATATCTGCCAAGGCGAGCCTGCTTCAGGTATGAGCTCGTCAAC
Source organism: Symbiodinium sp. CCMP2592 (assembly GCA_905221615.1). Classification (NCBI taxonomy): domain Eukaryota; class Dinophyceae; order Suessiales; family Symbiodiniaceae; genus Symbiodinium; species Symbiodinium sp. CCMP2592. The sequence continues at coordinate 83,563 of CAJNDT010000257.1, read as the reverse complement.
TTGCGATTTAGCCTTGGCGGAACCTTGCTGGGTAACCTTGCATCGCCACCTGGACGTCTGGGTCAGCCGTGCATACACTTTGGAACTAGCGCTGCAGTTGTCTCAATTATTCGGGCCGTGCATCTTCGATTTAAATGCTTTTTGTTCGGGAAGCACCACAGGTTGCGCAACCACAGCCGCATCCACAACTACGAAAGCAGTTGTCGCAGAAGCAGCAGCGGTAGCACCAGCAGTAGCAGGCGTGACAAGATCATCATCATCATCATCATCAGCATCATCAATATCGCCACCAACGACAGCACCAAGCATGACAAGAGAAACAGGAACAACAGCAAGGATTGGCAGTAGGGGCGGCGATGAGTTCTCTTGGTCGTCTTCGTCCAAGGAAAAGAACGAAAAACCAAGAGCCAGATTGAAATCAACAGAAATACTACGTGTACTACGGGGGCTTAAATACCAAGCATTAGCTTTCCCTTTTGGTACCTTTTGCCTTTTCGATATCCCACACGCCCCCCCTCCTTATTTTGAGTATGACGGCTTATGTAGTCGTTCCAGTGCGAAGCATCCGAAAGGACGGCGGCAGCGCGGAGTTCTCGGACAGTGGAACGAGGACTCTCCAAGCTGCTTAGGTCCAGGTTCGAGTTTTCGGGCCCTGGGTTTCAGATTCAAATTTGGGATTTAAGGTCCAGGTTTGGGAAGCTTCATGGTGCCAATCTCAGAGCTTGAGACTTTTGAAGAAGTTCTGGATCGACTCCTCCAAATCTTTACTGCACTTCGATGTGTCATGCATTCGGCAGTGCAGGAGCGACTTATCCGAGAAGGCAGCGATGCCTGCCAAGCGGTCTGACCGTGGATGGTTCTCAGGGTTCCAACTCGTGGATGCTTCCTTTGGTGCATTGCTAAAATCGGTGGTTTTTGATGAGTTGGAGTGCTGGAGCAGCGGTTTACATCATTGTTTCAGCGTCGATGTAACAACTACCGCAACTCAGGTATGTGCAGAAATGCACACAATCACACCAACGAGTAGGTCAATGCTGTCCAGCAAAGACTATTCCTTTGCCGCAATCCCAAGTATAACGGAGCTTTTCCATGGAGAAGGCGCTTCAGTTCCAACGTACCTAATTCGGGATTGCTGGCCCATGAGTTATCACCGCTCATCTCTATCACCATCAGCATTGCCATGACCCTGACATGACCGTGACCGGCCATGACCGACCATGACCATGACCATCAGTATCATCACCATTCGCATCATCATGATGATGGTAATGATTGGAACTGCTTATGGCTGTTTTTGCCCTTTAGCTTTGTTGGTGTTCCGTCTTCTACAATGGGAGGCCAGAGAAGCGAAGAAGCCTCGGCTGAGCGGCGCTGTGACCTGAACCCCAAAAAATCCGGGCTGCAATCGAGACGGCTGCTGGAGCACAATGGAAGAGATGGTACGCCTAAGTCTAGTGGGAGCAATGTTTCTGGCAGAGGAGGCATACTGGCCCAGCCTGCTTCCTCATGAGTTGCAATATATAGAACTTGTAGTACAAGTAAGAGTGTCAAAACTAAAGTATAACAGGTAAACTGCACAGTCTATACAGCAAAGTAAAAAATGTAAATTGCAAAGTTAGCGCTTATTCACGTACAAAAAGATTCAGTATATGAGTTACGAGTTACCTAACAAATCAGGTGTAGCATCAACGTAACGGGCATAGCACAATCCATAATCCATAATATATGATTCATTCATAGTATATACATGACATATTGTATAGTACGTGTTTTATAGCATACAGGGGTCATGTGTTATGTAACACACATCACGTAGTATATATGTATATGCATAATGTTGTATAGTAAGAGGCGGAATGCATGATAAAGTAGAACCTGCTATCATGCAATATATTATAGCATGTCATACCATACGGTACTGTACTATACGATACTTACCAGACTGTACTATACTGTACTATGCCATCCTAATTCTACTGTAATGTAGCATAATATTTTACACTGTAAAATAATAGACTGTACCGAACCACCATGCAATATCGATCGTTATGATATAGGGTGTACAACAACCAAGACTTTTTGGTCTAGCTTAGTTGACCTTCATATACTGTAGTAGACCACAGCATCACACACTATGGGCCATATTGAACTAAATATCAACGTATCCAAGGCATAACATATGCCAACACTCTGTGCACAAGGCATTCTCTGCAGTGTTTTCTGGTCTTTATTCTTGATAAACAGCACATGGCCTATGCTATGTAATCTATGATACATTTTACAATATCTAAATTGGTTACGGAGCATACAACGTATGATGCATTACATGGTTTGTGATGTACATATATACACACATTATTCCATGTGGCCTTTGTCATAGTATATGTATACATATGTAAGTATTAATAGTTGCATGCCACAGGTTACATGTTGCATATTGCATACCTGGTCTTCTACATTGTATACAGTATTGTAAAATGTGAGTTGTATACTATCATATCCATATACATATATATATATATATATATATATATGTATATATGGGTGTACATGCACGGATATACCATGCAGGTTATACTACACAGTAAGTTCATATAGTTCGTTATATGTACAACTAGGCATTCTTTTTACGCATGCTGTACAATACATTCTACCTTTTTCATGTTTCATGTTACATGTTACGTCGTTTTACTTACAGTACGAACTTTTGATATTATATAACATACAGCATAAGCAAACCGTTAATTATGTTGTAGCATAGTTTCGAGTATATAATATAGGATATATTTTATACTGTATATTTTTTTAATATATACCTGACCAACATAACGTGGCACCGGCTTGTGGAGGGTCGTAGCATTCCACAGAAAGATATCATCACGCGTCACCGTGGTTCATTACGCCCGTCTGCGCTGCCGCTGGCTCCAAACCCAGTTCCGTTTCAATAGGCTTCGTTGGCCATTTACCGTTTCATTCTCCAACTCACCCCAGGTATCCGTCCTTCGGGACTGTAGAATAGATCACCTCCTCAGCTTTTGTTGCCGAAGAGCTCCCAGGGCGTCGCTTGGAGCGCGCCTGCTGATTCGGTTTCTCAGATACTGAAGCAGCCACCAGCTCGGGGGCGGCGTGGATGACAAGCAAGAGGCCATGCTTTCCCATAGACACAGGCGCTTTCGTTGCCTGTTACTAGGTGATGTGGGCCGCCGGCCCTCACTGTCGGCATGCAAGATAATGTGAACAAGCTAAGAAGTGGTAACAAGGCGGCTTGGAATGACAGGATGCTGTGAGCTTGAAAATTGGAAGATGTTTGCCACCTTCAGAAACAGAGATGTCAAAATCGATCAGCAATACCTCTTACCTCCTTCGTTCAATGGTTGGAGGACAGCCCCAAGCACAAGACCATGGCATCCTACACACTTCGGCCTCAGGTAGCACGATGTACAGAAACCTCGCCGAGTCAACCATAGAAGTGGCAGTAGCAGTAGCAGTAGCGTACGTGGGAGTGAGAGTGGGTTGCGAGTGGAAGTCGGAGAAGCAGCTGCCGCTGCTGCCGCTGCTGCCGCTGCTGCCGCTGCTGCCTGTGCTCCTCCTCGTCCTTCTCCTCCTCCGCCTCTCGGCGCACTACGTACAACTCCTCCTTGCTCTTCTGCTGCTGCCACGAGGAAAGCCATGAAGAAAGGCAGAAAGAAGGAACGACGAAAGAACGAAAGCAAGAAAGTAAGAAAGCTAGCAAGAACGAAAGAACGAGAAGAGCGTGTAAAGAAAGAGAGAGTGGCTCAAAGTCCTCCACACTCGGCAGTCAAGTGTCACATACGGGTTGGGTCAGCAATCCGGAATGCGTTCGCGGGCTCTCTCTTTAGGCGAGGCGTCCCGAACGCCTGTGCGAAGAAGCAGGAGAAGGCGAGAGCGAGAGAGAGAGAGAGAGAGAGAGAGAGAGAGAGAGAGCAGAAAAGAGAGAGAGAGAGAGAGAGTGAGGGTCTTGCGGGACCCCTAAGCCCAGCAGAAAGAAAGAAAAAAGAGAGAGAGAGAGAGAGAGAGAGTGTACCAGCTAGCTACCGCACTGATGACTCCGACTAATCCACAACAGTGGGTCACAGCCGACAACAGGGGGGGCACCGACAACTAACACTCTTGTAAACTAAGTTATGCAGGGGTTCTGCGACACGGTAGCCAGTACTGATGCTTGCCATACACGGTGCCGCCAGAGCCTCAGTTGTACAGTTTTGTGAAGTGCCCGCAGTCAGCCACACACAGTCGCAGGTTGTAGGGCGCAGCGGTAGGCACAGTTGTTGTTGCAGTGTCGTGCAATAGTGGAGAAGTGGCTGCTCGCCAATACGGCGATTGACGTGCGGAGCCAAGCTCGAGACAGAGTTTCGATTTCCGGCGTGAGGGGGGCCCCCCCCTTAGCCTACGAGGCGGGTTGGGGGTCATAGGTTAGCGGTTATGGGGGGCAAGCCGGTGAATCAGAACGAAAACAGTCTCGGCCTTTCTCTCCATCCTGTAATCCCTCCAGTGCGCGGAAACGCGCGAGGGGGGCACGGACCCAATCGTGCTTCCCTCCGACTGTGCTGAAGAAGAAGAAGAAGAAGAGAGAGAGAGAGAGAGAGAGCGGGGTGTCGGGACTGTCGGCACCTCTAGCCCGGAGCGGAGCAAAGCAAAGCTAGGGAGGCAGGGACGGAGGGAAGGAGGGAGATTCGTTGCTTGCACATCCCGGAAGATATAGGAAAGCTTGTAAATACTGAGGCATGTCGAGCTCTGACAGTCCTGTTCTGATTCGCTTGTGCAGGAATGGAGGACGACGATGTCGTCGTCCAGGACGCTTGTGAAGTGCGGGAAGGGCTTCGGGTTTGCCTGGCAACTTACGACTGCACTTTGAACGTGGTGTCTCGGACATCCAGAGCTTTGATGGCAATCCGACGGGCTCAGCCAGGAGTCAGGAGTGCAGATGTCCCACTTAGCAGCGAATAGTCCTGAAGCACCTGTGACCCTCGGATGTCACTGCGAGCCGAGACCAAGCTCTTGCTGAACAGGTGCCCTGCCCAACGCGGCAGGCTTCTGAGTGCCTGAAAACGGGGCCTGCCGAGCCTTGTTTGTGCTGTGCAGTTGGTCGAGACTTCTTTGTCCAGAGCGGTGGAGGTCTTGAGTTTCGTTTGCCGCTACAGCCACAGCTGCCATTTATGTTCGGGAATCATGGCGAGTCTGCGATTATGCATCTTTTCAGATTTCCTGTTGGTCGCGTTGAGACTGAACATCCTGGTCCACTGTGGAAGAGTCATGCCCAGTCGTAGTTCTGGCTTTCCCTCAGCAGCAATCATGTCGAGCCAGGTGGGAGAATCAGATCTCAGTGAGTTCGGATGCTTCTACAACACACTCGCTAGAGGAGACTCCGTCACTTCCTTTTTTCTCAATGGCAAGACACCTGCTGGAGAAGACAGATTGTAGCCCACAACAGCAGACCCCGCCTGGGCTCTACACCTGCCTGCCCCGAAACTGCTAGCTGCAAATATCTGGGAGTTCTGAAGCTTTGATGTGGACAATTTGTGGTTGCATCAATTCACACATGAGCAAGTGCGACGAGAGGGTGAAGTGGAGCTCCCTGTCCGTAAGATTGGGTCTAGGCCCACAAGCCACCGGCCTCAAACTCCACAGGAGCTTTCGGCACCGCAGTTCTTTACAAAGCAGTGCAGCAACATCGATGTGATGACTTCCCGGGCGGGGCCCCCAAAAGGGTTTTTGTGCTGCACAAAGACCTTTGTGTGGCTTGGGCCCAGAGGGGAACCTGACCAGAACCGGCAGCACACCGGAATCCTGTCGAGAGTCGAGACTTCAGCTTCCCTCGACCAATCGCTTTCCGCATGTCCAGAGGTTGTCCGCGAAAGCAGCATCCAACAGGCCATTTGCGCTGCAGTCGCCGGGGGCCAAGCTGTGCAGAGGACCGCGCGAGCCCGTTCAGATGCACAAACTGCTAAATTGCAGCTTCGCAGACCTCCTATTTTTGTGATTTTTGGTACATGTGCTCCTCATAGCCGCGAGTCACAAATCGTTAGAGTTGAGGCGTGCTGTCAAGGCAACGCCCACTACTTATCGTTCGACAGTATTTCGACCTCACCACAAAAGCATCATGTTGGAGTTTTCACCCTTATCACCATGCGTGTATGTATTGAGTGTGGGTTGGCCAGAGACATGCTTGTCTTGTTCCTGTAGGAATACTGATGTTTCGATGGAGGTCGTGTTTACTTGATGAGGATCTTCTCGGGTTTTGCTCTGTTGCCGTAAACCCGAAACCCTCATCCCTAAACCCTAAACCCTAATCCCCCAACCCCAAACCCTAATCCCCAAACCCTAATCCCCAAACCCTAAACCCCAAGCCCAGAAGGGATGACCTGCACCCCTGCCAGGCCGATGGACAAGTTTCGGTGACAGTGGCAGATCCTAGGCTGGCATGGGAGCATGGGCGCCAGAGATAAGCCGCGAGGGTTGATGGGAGCCTTGAGTTGGGGATCCAAGGACGGCGCATAATCTGTCCATCAACATTTCCCGCTCAAGTGAGGATCCTATCAGATCATAAGTTCAGAGGGATGAAGGGATGAGGTTTAGAGCCTCTGAAGCAGGAACCCTGCCTGGAACCCTACCGGCCCCGGCCCCGATTCCTAAACTCCACCCTGGCAGGAGTGAGGATGCTGCACTCATAGCGATCTCCGAGCAGTTTGAAAGCATGACAGGCAGCTTTCCCGGATTTGAGACGCTTTGAGAGTGAAGATCAGGCCGAAGGCTGAGAGGATTCTAGGGCCAGGGGGAGTCTCTCCGACGTCGACCTGCAAGCTGATCCGCTGGGGCCGAAAGCCAGGCTACTGCCGTCAGGAAATCCTTGGAGCCGGGCCCAGCTTGGCTTCTCGCAGGGAGACTTCGGGGTCGACTTGCAGAAGGGGGAAGCAGCCCACACTTCATGCACTGCCACAGGTTTGTCACTTGCAAGCCTGGAGAGAACGGCATATCGCCCACAGAGCGATCGTGACCAGCATTGTAACAAGCATCGTCGCGCGAGCGCACCAGTTTCATCCGTACTCTTCACAGCCAGACTCCACCTTGAGAGTGTCAAGCCTTTTGCAAGCGGAAGCAAAGACCTTTCAGAGTGGTGATTCGGTTTTGTGCGTGAGTCCATGGGCCCAGGCAAAAACTGCCGTTTCCTCAACGTGGGCTGCGATTGCAAGCCTGGCGACCTCCTCCGACTCCGGACCGGCCCCTGTTCCTCAGAATACAGGGAAGATGAGAAGTGACAGCCAACATTGCGACAGAGACAGCATGCGATCTAGCAGCCGTGGCGTCATATCTGTAACCATTTGAGCACCAGACCCGTAACCCCGATGCTTCCGATAGATGACGTGGGCAGACGTATACGCCATACGCCAACAAGGAAAATAGATAGGCGTGAGTACATGTAATCCCTTATACACATAAGCAGGCAGTTGAAAATCCAAATGCATCGACAAGCAGATGGATAGATTGACAGTGTAGATAGATATGTAGATAGATAGTTAGCTAGATAGGATTGGATCAGGGCAGATGAACGTTCTCTAGGTTAGACTAAATGAGGTTAGCCTAGGCAAGCGTAACTTTGATCAGGTTAGAGCAACGTAGTTTGGATCAGATCACGTTGGATTAGATACACAGGATATACATGCAAATCGTATGCATTTACGTGAGCAGGTGTTTGTTTGTGTCTGTGCACTCGTGTATTCATGTTTTTTTGTTGTGCGTTTGTGCGTGTGCGCGTGTGTCCGGATGTTTTTTTGTTTGTGGGCGTGTGCATACGGGTGTAGTGCAGCATCATGAGGAGTCTGAGATGTTGATGGTGATGATGTTGATTGTGCTAATGATGAAGAAGTAGATGAGATGATGAGATGCTGATGGTGAGGCATGGCCGTGATGGGGCACGTGCTGCTTTTGGTTAAACCGGTGATGGTGGTGATGATGACAGTCATGATGGTGATGGCGATGCCGCTCGATGATGACTATGACGGTTGGAACAATGATGACGATGATGGAGATGACGATATTGACAGTGACAATTATGCTGTCCGTGATGACGGCGGTTGTGGCAGGGTGGCTTTGACAGTGAGGGTGCTGGTGGTCACGAAGAAGCTGACGAAAGCAAAAGCAATGGATATGACCTTAACAGTGATGACGACGATGCATGTCTTCGGCGGCTATCACTGCTGCTGAAATCGCACTGTACACTGCATGTTGTGGTGTAATCCAGTCACCGTGGATCCAACAAAACGCTTGATGTGTTGCAGGAGATCCGTCGAGACTGGTGAGCCCTTCACCGGCGTGCTGGAGAACAGAAGGAAGCCGGGCGGCCAAGGGGTTCAGCTCGCATGTGGAGGGGTCACGCTGCTCGCATTCAGAGTTTTACAACAAAATTGTGCATAGTCACCTCCTTGACAGGCAAGCAAGCCATATCATGTGTACATGCCTGCATAAAGTAGTTTCAGTTTCGTGGTTCCAGACTCCTACCGAGCACGGCCGCAGAGCGAGAGACAGAGATGTGGCTGCTGCTTACGGACAGCACCACCTGAGGCAAGGCTTCCATCAGTCCGGACTACCGAGAGTATCGAACGAAAGCCGTCCCCGATTAATACACATTCTTTCGGCTGTTTTGACGTTTCGCGGGTCTTCACGACATCTTTTCACGGAGTAGTGGGACACGTTCCAGCTGCTAGCACGTGCCTGTGCAGATCTGTACACGGGAAACATGTGGGCAATCAGCGGCTTCATGGTGTCTGTATTGCTACTGCTACCGCTACCGCTAGTGCTAGTGCTAGTGCTATTGGTACTGCTACTGCTGCTGCTGCTACTGTTACTGCTAGGGCTGGGGGGCTGGTCTACCGCTACTGCTACCGCTACCTCTACCGCTACTGCTACTGCTGCTGCTGCTGCTCCTGCTGCTGCTGCTGCTCCTGCTCCTGCTGCTGCTGCTGCTCCTGCTCCTGCTCCCGCTCCTGCTCCTGCTCCTGCTCCTGCTCCTGCTGCTGCTGCTACTGCTGCTGCTACTAGCCGTAGCAGTACCAGTACCAGTAGCAGTGGCAGTAGAGCGGCAGTAGAGCGGCAGTAGCAGCAGTAGGAGTGTGAGTTGCAGTGGGCATCAGAGTAGCAGTAGCAGTAGTGGTAGGAGGAGTAGTAGTAGGAGGAGTAGTAGTAGGAGGAGTAGTCGGAGGAGTAGTCGGAGGAACAGAGGTGTTAGTAGCAGTAGTGTAGCAGTAGTAGTAGTAGCAGCAGCAGCAGGAGTAGTAGTAGTGGTAGTCGTAGTCGTAGCCGTGTCGTAGTCGTAGTCGTCGTCGTTATAGTTGTGCAATGATGTAGCGGCGAAGCCGCACAAATCCTGACAACGTGAACCACGACATAAAATCTTGTCTGGTGCATTCCAACCCCGGAAGGGTCACGACAACAGTGATGCAGCGGTTGGATTTTGTGTGGATTCTTGGTGAGATCTTCAGGTTTATAGATTTGCGGATCAGGGCACATGTCTGGCTCCTGGCTTCAGCGATTGAACAACCATGATTGACAACCACAGAATGCTGAGCACCGAGAAGGAGTAAACTTTCTGCCAGTGTGCCCTTAATTCATAGTTTCAGCCGGAGGCTCGCACACGGACAGAGACAGACACACAAGCAGAAACGATGTTGGCGCCGCCTATACTTCACCGACGCAGCTTTCCGTTGTCTGCTCCAAAACTCGTCGAGGGCCGCCAGCGGAGCGTGGCAAGCTGTCCCGGTTGCAAAAAGGTGGCGGTGGCGCCTTTGGCTTTGCTAGCAGCTGCCTGCCTCCCTCAGGACGCTGGGCCAAGAGAGCCCAAGCTCAAGCTAAGGCAGAACAGGCTGCGGCTTGGGCAGCGACTTCGTAGCTCTCTGCTGAAGGCTCGGAGACGCTGGGGCCTGGGTTTGGTCAGATTGGTGGTCTCCCTGGTGGTTGGTGTTGAGCTCATGGCGGTCCAAGATGCACAGACTGCCACGAATTTGGTACAGGATTGTATGGAGGCTGCCAGCAAGGGCGTCCAGGACTTCACTAACAAGAAAGACTACAAGCTTCTGGATCCTTCTTGGAAATGGTTTAATGGTTTAAATTAATTTTCGCGAGATACTACAAAGCCATACTTAACTCCAATAAATGACAATGTCGAGTATGGCCCTAGCAATGCAGGTTTGGAGACATCACGAAAGCTGCAATGTCCAAATTTGCATCCAGTCTTACATCCAGCGTCAGCTCATACACTGGAAAAGAGAAATACGAGTTCGGTGACATCACAAAGGCCACGGTCTCAAAGTTCACCGGGAAAGAGGATTACAAATTTGGAGACATCACCAAAGCTGCTGCAGATAAGATCTCAGGTGCGGCAAGCTCAGCGGTCAAGCAGATAACGGGGCAGCTTGCTGTTTGTCAACAACTTTTCTTCTTGGGAACCGGAAACTTGAAATCCCTTAGGAGTCGCGGGACTTTCTAGGGTCAGGGGTTCTCCCCGGTAGGCTCAGGAATTTTGAAACCCCTACTCCCCACATGGAAGTTCTTCAACAGTTCTGGACCTGGTGTTGAAACCTGTATAGCAGGTATCCCACAAGTTTGGCCGGATGTATAGAAGGGCCCTTCACGTAGGACACTGTGTGGGATCGTTGTTACAGCAATCACCCTCAACGAGTATGCCTTTGAACCCAGCCCAGGAAGGATGACTATGAATTTGGTGACATCACCAGCAGCCTCGTTTCACGCGTCACAGGCGCCCGAAAAGATGAAGATGTAGCGCCAGCCGAAACGTGACGCAGGGAATTGTGCAAGGCTGGCGAAGGATGGTCAACACGCCAGAGCATAGTCAGAATACAGGGGGTGTAAAGCATGTTTGTGTATTATATATATATATATACAAATATATGTACACACATACATATACATGTACATATATACATATATATATATACACATAGGCTTGGCTGGCTTTTGCTTAGCTCTCAGGACTGACCCTTGGGGTGTCCTACCGGAATAGGGAGGCTAAGTGTTAAGCTTGTTGGAGGGAGAGGTATATTCGGGGGTAGAAGATCGTGGAGCTTTAAGGGGGTGTAATGGCAGTTACTGGCGTTTGTATTTAGCAAGACTCTTCATAGTCGACGCAGACTGATTGTTATAAAACCACGTCCCAGCACGGCCACAGCTGCGACACTAGTACGCACTGAATATGTATTCTCGAAATCTCCATGCTCACCAGGTCATTGAACAAGATGATTTTGTGTCCTGTTGTACTCATGGCAAACAAACATGATTCGACGGCATCTGTTATGAATCGAATAGTACCCTTGTAGTACCCGTTTTTGTGCCCTTGTCGGCCCTATCGTACCTCGTATTGTAACCCTTCTCGCAACACCCCAGGTCAGGGGAGTTGTTCCGGAATTTGTTGGACCTGCGTTGCCCTCGGAAACCTTTGGGTGCTGTGGTCAGTCAGATCTTGCAGCTCGGGTTTGTTCACCACTTTGTAACATGTCATGCTATCATGGTGTTGAAGGTGGTGATGTTGATGATGACACTGATGTTGGCGGCGATGATGGTGATTATGATCTGCATCTGTTGCGCTGACGGAACCATGAAGTTTCTACTAACTCGATCATGAGTGCGTGTCACTTATGCCCGCACCCCTTGTAAGAAACAGACCACCTAGCCGTTCCTCATGCTGCACACAATCGGTTTCTACAAACCCGGAGCATTTTGTAGTGCGACAGGATAACGTGTAGTGGTTATCTGCTTATGCGTGGTTGCACACCGACATGTGGTTCTACTGCCTTGTCGCGACGGATAATCTTGCAATGACACATAATGGTCGATCATCACATGCGCAAACGTCTGCCCATTTCAGACGTGCGAAGTACTGATATGCATCTAGAGCAAATGATGGTATCATTTTTGGCCGCACAGACGAGTTGATTAAAGATAACGGCAGATGCTGAAGCAGCCGGCAAGGTGCGGATTGACGGTGGCGCGAAATCCCTTCAACGGCCTCTCGCCCGGGCTGGTCTATTTGGTGCCTGAAACGGGAGTTCTACTTCCCAAGCAGGGGCTCTACCTCCAAGTCAAACAGCATATGTAATGTGTATACATGCATACATTCGTACATGCATACATACAGTTTTACGTACACATATGTATGCACATGTATATGTAGATAAATCATCATGGCATTGCATACTGTAGATGTATGTATATATATATATGTACGTATACATGTATATGTGTATGTGTGTGTATATATATATGTTCGTATAAGTGTATTGGGGTTCTCGCCCTCGTGAAGCTTTCTTCGAGACTGAGGCGCTGAGCTGTGGTTTCTCGTCGGCATCCAGGCCCCGCGCGTTCGGTTTGAGGGATGCGCGTGCAGCTTTCAGAGTTCTGGGTTCGGAGTCGGGCTTTGGGGTTTCTCTATGGTTGAGGATATGTGTGCTTTCTGATGTGGGTTTCGGCACGCGGCGGCCACAGCTTAGTATCTTGCTTCCAAGGTTTGCCGGGTTGCAACCGAAGGGCACTGGCGGGGCTGTACTTGCAACAACTGGCAGTAGAGATCCGCCCGAGCTGAGGTCCCAGATATGATATGCAATCTTCTGTTTTTCATCTTGGAGTTCTCATTTGTTGTGGCCCTGATCCCTCTGGCACCGCTTCGTCGTCAAATTATATACCATGGCCCATGGTCCATGGTTCAACTAAAGCTTCAGAAAGCTCGGTTGCGGAGGCAGATGTTTCCGCCCTGGACGAGATTTCGCTGCACAAGGAGCCGGACGGATTGAAAGGTTGTGTGAAAGATGTGGAGTCTCATAGGCAAACTCAGCAACCTTTGTATCATCTGCTGTTTGGGAAGCATACGGAAGCCCTGTTCCTGGAGGGCCATAATCCTGAGCCGCTGGGAGGCCGAACAAGAGGTGCACCGGGTGGCCAACGATATCCGCGCGCGCCTGGCAGATCAGCTTTCAGCTGCGGCCCCGGAGACTCTTGCCTTGGTGCTGATTTCGCCCTGCTAAAACATCTTCCCTCCCCGTTGGATCGTCCTAAGTGGCCGGACTTCCCAGCCTAGGATCCAAAAGTTTCGGACACTCTCCTTATGGAGTGCCCTCTCGTGCACAGAATCCAAGACCAGCCCGAAAGCCCAGGAAGACTTCCACAAACCCCTAACCCTGAATCCCCAAATAACCCAAATTGCCCTTGTAACCCTCCCCCCAGGCCCTGGCGATCTCTGGAGCTCTGATGTCCAATTTCGAAGTGTCGGATGAGGGCAACTACCTCCGGAGCAGAGAGTGCCCCTAAGGGTACTATAGGGTTCCCTTTAAGAGGAAAGGCTTCCATGGACTTTCCACGTGTGTGTGCATGTGCAGTATACAGATATGGGGTTCTCAAGTATGCGCAGCAGACATGTCTTCCATCAGTCAGTTCATGTAGGGTGGCGTTTACACACCCGAAACCTCGACATCTCAGCTCTGCACCCAATGCGAATCCATGAACGCGACTTCCCTTGAAGGAACAGGCGAAACCCAAACGGTTGGAGGTATTCCAAGCCCAGGGACCTCGACCTGGAGGTGTGGAGCTTGCCGTGAGCTTGGAAGGCGAAAACGCGTGTCAGAGCTTCAAGTTACATTCTGCTGCTTTGCTCCGGTTAGCGGCACTGCTGCTGCTGCAGCGGGGAGGAGGAGGACGACTACTACGACTATACGACTACAACTACGACTACTACGACGACTGCTGCGGCTACTACACGTACTGCGACCAGTACTATCACCGCGACCCACCATCACAACGACGACTACTACTACTACTACTACTACTACTACTACTGCTGTCACTGCCACTACCAATGCACTGCTACAGCTGGTACGATTACGCGTGCTAAGAGCAGTACTTGGTGGTGGTCGTTGTAGTATGTAGTAGTCGTAGTGTCGTAGTAGTCGTGGTAGTGGTAAACAGTAGCAACAGTAGCAGCAGTAGCAGCAGTAGCAGCAGTGGCAGCAGTAGCAGCAGTAGCAGGAGCAGCTTATGTGGTTGCTGTTGTCGTTTCTGCTGTTGCTGCTGGCTGTGATGACAGAGGGCTTCAGGTCTTGTGACGTGTGGCGGCTTCCAGTCTGACAGTCTGCCGTCGTGTCGGCTTGTTTGAATGGCTGCGATCAGTGTTGAAGAGTCTGCACAGTCTTCAGACGCATAAGGCTCCCTACTCCACAGTGGAAGAGCGGGGCGATACCTGCGCAACTTGGATGCAGAAGAACATCGGTGCAAAACTGCCTTCAAGCCTGAGTTGGTGGAATGGCAGGATACCTCCAGCCCCAGTTTCGGAAACGGCGCTTTCTGGCAATGCGCGTGCCTTGCTAGTGCCTGCGCCTCAGCCTACTATTGGAGGCATTCTCCGTGACTCCTTGCATAAGCTACCATCTCCGTCTGAGGCGAGGTAAACAAGAAAGCCAGGAAGAGGCGTGCACCACTCGCGCCACGGCTGCAACTACTTGCCGTTGGAATCGGTTTGAGGGGTCGGAGGCCGAGGGTGTCCAGGCGCCTGTGTGTCTCACTTGTTGGATGTCGTCATCAGTCGGAACAGACAGCGTAAACCTGGGACATACAATCTTATGTCAGTTGTTGGTCCACAGCCAGAGCACTGTGTAGCCCGGCAGCACGGGCACTCGCCACTAAAGCACGCTCAAGAGCGGCTAACGCTTTGCCCATGTGCGAGCCATTGCACAATCATGGTTTAGGCCACGCCCCGGCTCGATAGAAACAGGCAAAGTTCTTCAACCGCTTGACGTACTTTCTGAATGTTCTTTAGATTACACGCTGACGCAGGTTGTTGGCCCATCATGGTGTACATGGGCATTACCGCCGCAGTGGGCGCCTCTGCTAGGCCTGTTTGGGGCCGCCTTCAGGCTGGAAAGGCTTGAGCCATTTGTTTCATCATCCCTCGGGAAGCTTTGGGAGTGCTTTGACGGCTCTAATTTGCTCCTCTTCCGGTGTCTCCACGTCCTACGTGCCCTTACACCAGATCCGCTGTTGCTTTCACCAACCGATGGCCTGTAAACACAGGCCGATCCTTCTCTGGCCCTACAGTAAATCTAAGTGAGTAAATGATGAAACGGGAGTATATGTGGTGAGATTATTGTAGATACTGGTAGTGAATGATAAAATGGACTGTGATCCAATAAGACTCAGAGAACCTTGATCACAGGTGCCGAAAATTTATGTGCATGTGTACAAGTGAAGACATGCCGATACTAAATCTCATTAAGCTGGGACATGGGTGACATGGGTAAGCAGAGTCGTCGTAGATAAGTATCTGTAGCGGCACGAGTACGAGTGCTATCAGCAGGACTGGTGAGAACAATAGACTCGCAAGGCAAGTGTTACTAACACTGCTTGAACATGTTGCACTTACAGAAATGCAGGTTTTGGGACCACTAACATGGAGCACCGTCATATTGTGTTTTGAACGCTTGAACAGGCAAGCAGGCTTGCAGATATTTGTGCCTTTTCTGGTGCAAGACTATGGCACAAGGAGCATGCATAGTTCCTGTACAAGGCCCAGACAGGGCAAAGCGTCTGGTAGCATCGACATCACGCGAGAAACTTCTTGAGGTTGATAACTACCGAACTTGCAATTCAGCCTGAACACAGACATCCCAGAGCCACAAGCACATTCCATGCCTTTTTCCGCTGGTCTTTTGCCTGTTCTGTGGCCACGTAAAGAAATCTCGCTCGAAAGCTCGACGAAACCCTCAACGTGGCGGCCCCCCCTTGGCGACTGCCCGAGGCAATAGCGCTGGGCCTCGCCGTCGTGGTGCAGCACAAGAACATGCGCCCCAGGCCAGGCGTAGAATGGGCAGGTCATGTGATCGAGTCCAAGTGTGTGGCAGCTTCCATTCGAGCACGAGTCCTTCCACTGTTGACATTCCTCATGTCGAAGTTTTACAGTTTTGGTACTCGTTACATGCTGTGTTTCTAAAGCAAGTCTGGAATTCCGATTGGCAGTTGTAATCGTCGTTGTGCTCTGGGAGTGGTTCTGGAGCTGGTGGTGGTGGTGGTGGTGGTGGTCGTAGTCGTGCTGGTGGGGGTTGGTGGAGGCGGCAGCAGTATCAGCAGCAGAGGCCGTAGCAGTACCAGTAGCACTACAAATACATTATGCAGCAGTAGCAGTAGCAGTTGCAGTAGCAGCAGCTGCTGCTGATGGAGTGCCTCCGATGCAGTTCTTCTGGAACCCTTGTGGGCTTCCTGTGTGAGTATACGTACAAGCATATATGTATTTTTATGTGTATAAAGACAAATCTTTGTTTCAATTTCTAATTATTGCACGTCTTCGGCTGCGTCAAACTCTGACCCACCGTCACGAAAGAGAAAGAGATGTATACATGTATCATACTTAAGTGCATGAGTATGTGTATACATATTCAACTCAAGAAATAAGAGTACACACGCATGCAGAGATTAAAGAGTAAGCCATGTAAGCTTCCTATAGCTTTTCTTCGGCGGCCCTGTTCAGGTGACACCTCCAGCACTCTCAGCGGCCCGGCAATGACATCTGGGACAGATTAATCAAAGCTGCTGAATATCGTGTTATGCCTCTGCATGCCAGACCTCAGCTTCTTACATTTTTGGCGCAAGTCTCAACTTTTGCTGGTACCGTGCTTCAGGGGCAATAATGCTTCATGCCATTGAGGCAATGGATACTCGCAGTACCAATGCATCTCATGACCAGCACTTACGCAAGTATTCATTCTTGGTACCCACTACGAGCCGCCATCAACGTCACGGTCACTATGACCATGGAGCTACTGTCACTATAGCCTTGATCATCACCTCTCCACCAGCCAGCGCCAGCAACCATCTTCACCACCACCATCGTATCACCTTACTCATGGGTCACAGAAGCATTGTCCTTCGTATGCTGCACCTGGACGTAGACTTTGTATAGAACAGCATCCATGATCATTTTTCACCATCATTGGTGCAAATGAGACGGTTAGATCGCCACATCGCCATCCTCCCCATCATCACCATCATCATCTGCATTATCTGCATCATCTGCATCATCAGCATCAGATTCATCATCATCATCATCATCATCAGCACCATATTCGTTGTTGTTCATCTTCACCCTCGTCTACATTCAGTGTCGTCGCTGTCATCGCATCACCGTTACGATCGCCATCGCCATCAAACCTCCTTCGCCACCACCCCACAGTCGTAAGCGTCTGGCCAACAGCAGCATTGCACTTCGCAGCTCGCCTATCCTTGCGAAGAATCCGGAGTTGGGAACGAAAGTTACACTTTCGTGCGGGCCTTCTAGCATATGGCAAGAACTCACCCAGTCATCAATGTATTCTCGGGTCCTTGTCTTGTCCGTAGTGGCCCTGTTTTTGACAGTTGACTAAGGGTGCATGAAAAGCCTCTGTAGCAAGAGCTTGCTGGATGCAGCAACAGGAGCTGCTAGCACCGAAGCTTGGTCGAAGTAGTCCTGGGAGAACTTTTCTCATCCACCTGTTCAAGAGATTCTTGGACATTTAGAGGACTGTTTTAGCATCGCATGGATCAGCCTAAAAGCATGGAGCACGGCCCCTCGCAGCTCCGGATTTCCGTTTCAGTTCCGCAGACGAAGCAGCTTCCAATGCTTGAGGCCAAGGAAGATATTGATCACCTCTCTGATGCATTGCTTTATGGATCATTGTTGTACATGTGTTCATTTTTGCTTGTCCTGCTCTTCATCATCCAGTGCCACTTCTCGCTCTTTCCGCTATAGCATCATTCGTGTAGATGGGCACGCTTGTTGCACCGACACCTCACCAGCCATTTCAATATTGGTTTCGGGACTATTTTGATCCTGGGGTTTCCTTTGCTGCACTGTTGTGCAGTATCAGCTGTTCTCAAAGCATTCACAGTTTCAATAGCATTCGGAGCAGAATTATATAGTAACAAGAAGCATATCTGGCTGCAGGTACACAGAGCAGGGGCCAGCAACACTAAAGACAATACTTGTTATTACAGTGATTGATCAAAAAATATAACTCTCTGTTCAACCTAGGATTCTTCTCGCAGTACCGATACCAAGAATTCAGAAGTTCATATCCAGACTGAAGCTGGCCGATGTTTTTAACCTGTAGCCCAAGATTGTGAAGTTGCTACAAGGTAGCCGTGGCTGAAGCAGGCCCTGATATTTCAGCGTCCGATGGACGGTTCACTCGTCCGTGGCGCCGCACCTCGCTGCCCAAGAGTACGTTGCAGGTATCTTCGTAACGGAATCGTCCTGAAGCGCAGCAATGCTATCTGGTTGTGGTGGTGGTGGTCGGCAGCAGCATTAATCGCGTGATTCGGATTAGTGGATTAGCGCCTGAACAACGACCGGTATTTAGCTCAAACCTCATGCTGGGCAAAGATCACTGAGCTGCTGGGGCTGCCCTCCAGCCAGCTGTTTGCACCCTGCTGCTGTTCGCAATTCTTGGCATAGAAAAGCAGGACCTTGGCATGCAGTCTGGCCTTCTACTAGGCAGCACAAGTGCTTCTGAACAAACGGCCCTGAGCTTGAAGTGGCATTCTGCCCCGCACTTCAAGGGGGCAGCACAGGAAGGTTGTGCCAGAGCACTTTGTTGCCACAAGAGCAGATAAGATATCAGTAATGGTGTTGGGCAGCCTTGTTTGCGCCACGGCCTGCAGGGTAGAAGAACCTGCAGTGGATCTGAAATAAATTTGACAGCGTGGCTGTCTTGCCGCAGCACAGCTTGCCGGACTCCTGTGCAGGCTGGCTTAGAGCAGGCCTCCTGACTCTAACTGGAAGTACCCGACTAGTCAAGCCTGACATGCATGCCTCTGTTCATAAGTGTCATAACCCCCCTGAAGTTTCTGTCCCTTGAGTCCAGGGCCCAAAGATCCATCCGAGCCGCCTCCTAGCACATACCCAAACCCAGACCGTGCATTCCTGAACACCTGAATCTTGGAGCCTTGGGCCCTGTTCCACTACTCCCAGAAGCATGAACCAGCCTGTGCAGGTCTCTTGAGGTTTGATATGTCCGGGTGCACTATGAAAGAAGCAGGCCCTTCCGAACCTGATGCTAAGCTCTAACCTTGGCGTCGCGACAGTGCTCAACCTCAAACCTGGAGGATGTCAAGTAATGGTCGCATAGATATGACATCATGTGGTCTATGGGACTTGGTTTGTGGAAGGGCCAGCCCAGCCCGGACACGGCGTTGGCGTCGACAATTCCCAGAGCCTTGAGAAGAAATACACGTAAAACTTCTGCGGGGGTTATGCAGTGTACATCCATGCAGGGCTCCAGTCGCACAGCGGCAGAGATCTAGGATCGTTGCGTTTTCCATATCAGACCTTTGGGCTATTTCGGCATCGCCGGCACGACACACTTTCTTGTCTGTTGGGCTCCGAGTCTTTACATGGCCAAGGGTTCGAGGCTTTCAAGTGCTGGCTTTCAGGTCCACTGGTTTCGGGTTGGGGCTCCGATGCTTCAGAGGATCTCGGTATCCAGACAGGTTATATGTCCGCCCAGTGACAGTTTCACGGCAATACACAAGGCATCTAACTTATGAGGACGGTGCAAGCACAAGAGAAGCGACAAGTCACAGCACACCTTGCACGACAGTAGATTCGATTCGTCTTAACAGTGTAGCTGCCAAGCACGATCAGTGCACTGCTAGAAGAAGCATCAAGTCCAAGCAAAACTGCCGACAGCGTCTAATTATGATGGCCCTTATGACGAGTTCACTGATGGTGATGGTTGAAGAGGATGATGATGAGGATGGTGCTAAGGATAATGATGCCGACGGCGAGTTGTCTGCCGTACCCTTGCTGCTGCGCGACGTTGATGGTAGCGCTGAATTGTGCGAAATAGGTAGGGTGTTGCTGCTGCGACCAACTACGACCCCGGAGTATGGTTATTACCAGCCAAGCAGCCTTGTCATCAGAATGATGATCGCATCCAGTGCCTCAGCGCTACTATCATCAGCGCTTCATCGCGCATCAACGAATGGACAACACGTGATCTGATCCTCGCCATGATTCTTGCCAGAAGCATCACTTCGATTGCCAGTCGTCATCAGCATGTTCATCATCTTCGTCATCACGGTGATCATCATGGTCATCATCGTCGTCATCACCATCATCATCGTCATCATCGGCATCATCGTCTTCGTTACCGCCATAATCGTCATCATCATCATCATCATCTTCATCTTCATCATCGGTATCATCGTCTTCGTCACCGCCATCATCATCGTCATCATCATCATCGTCTGCATCAGCATCAGCGTCAGCATCAGCATCATTCTTAGCATGCCATCCTGGCCATCATCATCCTCATCATCTTCATCATGATCATCGTCATCACAATCATATGTATCGTCGCCATCAGCATTCCAGTGTTCACGATCGCCTTCCTTCTCGTCCGCTTCGCCATCGCTCTCCGCATCTGCATCTTCTTTGTCGTTATAACCATCATGGTTACGGTGTTTATCTGCCCATGCTAAGTCTCATCTCTCATCATCTCATTCTCGCCAGCATCACCACCGTCATGATCTTCATCATCGCTGTCTTCTGCTGCTTCTTCCTCTTCCGCTTGCTCGTCTCCCTACCCTACCCCGTGATGATATTTGTCAGTATCTTCATTATTCAATGATTCTTAGACAGGGGTGTCAGAAGTGTCGAATCCCAATGTGGTCGGCGGACCTCGCTAGCCCTTTCGGCTGTGAGCTGCGAACCATGGCAGCCAGTGCATATGTAGCTCATACTACATGGATCCATCTAGTACTTCTTCTGACCCGCAGGTCTCCTCAGCGTTGACACCGTGAGCCATAGCCGTAGCCATGAAACCCAGCATCTGCAGCTGCCATGGTGCCCCGAGATCCCAAGCTCTCGAACACCCGCACCACGCCATATGCCATTCTTGGGATGTTTAGTTTCGGATCGAAACTCTTGCACTCGGGGGTACTGAGTCTCTCAAAACAGCAACTCGCTAAAGGCGCGTGCTAGCCATTGCGGTCTTGCACTCGCGGAAACCCCAGAGCCTACACCCAAAACCTCCCGGCGAATCGTGCATCTGCATTTGCACCGGCGTTCCAGTGCCCGCTGCCTGGAGCTATGGCATATCTTACCAAGGTTCCCGTCATGACGTGTTTTGGCCTTTCCTGCTTCACATTGCAGATTTCGGCGTCCGTGATTCAGGGCTTCGTGGTTGGACGTCTGAACCTCGAGGACTCCGGCCAGATCTCGCGTTTTGCCGGCAGGAGGAGGAAGACGATCGGAAGTACGAAGACAAGGAAGAACTGCTCTGGCCTTGGAGCCCTGCATGCCTGGTAGTGTGTTGTTACGGTTATGATTTTGAGAATGACGGTGATGATGATCGGAATGACGACGATTGTGATCTTTCTTTCTTTCGGATGCCGTGAGAGAGATCACGATGCGATAGAAGAGGCAGCAGCATAAGCCACTGGCGTCCCCCCGCCGAGCAACTCCTGTGGAACGAACCTGAGGCCTCGTGTATGTCCCGCCTCGAGAGGCCCATCCGCTGACATAAGCCAGATGCAATACATGCATGCATGCATGCATGCTAGTACATGCATACATACATGCATACATACATGCATGCATACATGCATGCATACATGCATGCATACATGCATACATACATGCATTCATACATACATACATACATACATACGTACACAAGGATCTTCCAACAATGGTAAACGTACATGTACAGTGTGTTATGATGGAAAAACTTAGCACTAACCAGGGCATGGTCTGAAATCATAGCATCATGTTGAACCCATCTGTCATCAGACAGAAATCTGTAGCCCAGCAGATGCAACCAAGCTACTGCCCATTCGGTTTCCGAGGTCTCCCTGGGGCAAGCCAGATGATGAGGCTCGATCCGTCCATCTTCTAAGGATGAGGGATGTGTTCCAAGACATCATGTAAAGAGGGAGTCCTCAAAAAGCTTGCGAGGCATGTATTCGGAGTGACGCAAGCTGGCTTGAACCCCTTGCAGAAGGAGCCAAGACTTTGTCTCATCTTGATTGCAGGATTCCGAGCTTCGCGTCTATGGCTGGAGGGACGGCACTCCGTTGACCAGGCCCGGCCTGAACTGAGCCTAACTTGAATCTGTCTCTCCTTAACAGCCTTGCGGGGGTTAGATTTGAAGCCTCTGGCGATTCAGTTGGGTCAGGCAGGACGTCAGCGAGATCATCCGGGCGGAACCCAGAGCGCAAGCCGAGTGCTCCACGGTCTACTGGGTCCTGGGTGATGATCACAATCTAAACCCTCACCTAAACCCCGAACCCTCAGGCCTGCACTCTCAAACCCGAAACTCTACACCATAAGCCCTCCAAGCACACCCGGAATCCCAAACCTTCAAGCCGAAACCTCGCACCCTAATCCCCAAGCCCTAAACCCGAAACCCCACACCTGAAACCATACACCTTTCGCTCTAAATGAGGTACAGGTCCCTCAAGAAGCAAGGCAGCCACAAGCGAGGACCACCACAGGTCGGGATCTGACTTACAGCGACGTGGCAGTGAGCCATTAATATAGGGGCCTTAATAGCTAGAATGGGGTTTGGGGCCCATTGTACCATAAGAAGTAGAATTCGGAAATCCCAGAGCAGTATTGGGAATTATTTAAGCCCCTGTATGAATCCTGGTCCTCCTCCTCGTCGTGTCACCTTAGTCAGCGTTTGTAGGCTGAGTGAAAGCTGTGCCAAACGGAGCCGAGTATGATCTGATGATATCTGATGCACTCTTGTCAGTTTGTCTAGGGCCCGACGCACAAGTGCGAAATTCCCAACGACTGGAGGGTAGCATTTCAGAAAAAAACACAGGGTCATATGGAGCTCGCCTCGATTTGCCATTGAAGTCTCTGCGCGCTTTCATGTATGGTACTGCTACTTCTGTTTCAGTGTCCAGTTCAGGCGTCTTTGGGAGTTTAGGACCATGTCATGCTCCTGATACTGGAGGCAGACCCCCTAGAAGGTCTACCTCCTACGTGGCAGGCGCGTCCAGGGCGAGCGTGGGTTCTTTCCTTCCAGTGTCCAACCCATCGCCCCCCGTGACATGGAGTATTCGGATTTATATCAGTATTGGGGCTGCGAGCTGAAGGATGTGAGCGACCTCCAGAGGCAGATCAACGGACGTGGCATCAGAAGGAACCTACCATACCAGAGAAGATGCCAAGACACCTTCGAGATCCTATTGAAACTAGACATGCTCACAACAACCTACCGGATTGCTCACCTGAGGGAGACGATCGATGTCATTTTTTAACACAATGACTCGGAACCTGAACTTGGAATCGAGGAAGACCAAAGCATCGGGCTCGATGGCAAGCGATACAGCAAATGCGACAGCAACACGATTCCGCTTCTATGCCATATAGCGAGCATAAGACTGAACAAAGCACTTCATTTCAGAAGATACCTGGGTCCAGCCACACCCCTATCCTCCACTGCCAGGCGGTCTTCTCGGCTGCACCCCAAGCTGCCCCACAGGCGCCTGGCAAGGGGTGCCCAGAATGCCGGAGTCGATGAGATTTCAGTGGTCGAAGCCAAAAAATACCCAAACATTCAAGGTTCTGGTGGCTTGGGGGGGGGCCTCGGGCACCTCCTTGGTTCCATGCAACTCGGGAAGAAAGCCTCTGAGTCTAGCTCTAGCTTGGCCGCCTTTGCTCTTGTCAAAGAGTCCTGAGCTGCCGCAACAAACAGGCGGCCTGGAAGGAGCACAGCTCCAAGAAGCGGAAGACCGCCGAGTCGACAAAGAAGAAACAGGAGGCCAAGGCCCAAGGCTTATGCACTCTGGATGGAGTCGGGCTCGGGTTCTTCTGCTCTTGCTTCTACCATTCTCAGAACCTTCAGAGATTTCAGATTCTCACCGACTTTGTGGGCCTGAACGAGGCTTCAGGAGGGGCCAGGGACCGTTCTGTGAGAGTTTGGCCCTCTGCAACCGCTCATGGGATGACCTCTTTTGATGGCCCTCCCACTGCACGACTGGAAACTTTCACTCCGCACACGGTCAATTCACACCTTTAACCCTTACACCTACCTGACGCCGCCAGCTAAACCTTTAAAGCCTGGATCATCCTACACTTCCTCACAGGTTCGTGTGGATGTCCAGCTCGACTGGGAGAGTGCCGGCCTGAGCATGTGGTTGCTTGCATCGTAAACCTTCCAGTTCAATGCATGGATGGATGGATAAATGCATGTGTGCATGCGTGTCGTTCATGGAGGCAGGCAGGGAGCCAGGAGGGCAGGAAGGCAGATAGGCAGGCAGGAAGGCAGGATGCTTAGGTTTTGCGCAGCAACTTCTCAACAGCCTAGACATGTTTCAGACACGCAAAGATGCCCGGTACAGCAGCAACTCCTGCCTCAACTTTGGGACATCCCTGTCTTTGCCCTTGTGTTGTGCCCTAGCAGCCCTCGCAAGCAGTGCAGACTTCAAACACTGGGGAACGAAGTGGGCTGCATAAATGGATTCCCATGTACGGGAACTGAACCTTAAAAGAGGCCGAGACAATGAGACACCAGAGGAGGAGATCGCCAGGCGGGAAAGTGACACGCAAGGCATCGCACGGCTTCACACCTTCATGCTCTCGGAACGAAGATGCGCGCTAGCCTGACCAGCATTGCACTGGGTCTTCCTGCCAGGATAAAGCCGGAGATAGAGCGATTGTCGAAGGCTGGTGGGATGCTGTTGCAGAGGAAGAGAGGGTCATGATCATCAAGGCCTTCTGAATTGACCCATGTCTGCCCCAGCTCGGCAGGCCATCCGTGACAACGCGGAAGCCAAGGCAACGGCCTTGGTCTGCTAGGACCTAGGATGTTTCAGGAGTGGGAGTTATGCCGTTTCATCCAAGACCAACGGGACGGGGAAGCAGGAGGATGGGACGGTGTACATTTGTGCCCAGCACTGGGAAGTTCATCGGCCAGAATCAGTCTCAACAGCTCAAACATCACGCACCAGCTTCTCGATTGGCCCAATCATCTCCTCCAGGCCTGGAAGCAGAAAATTGCCGAAGCCACCAAACAGTTGAAGGAGGGGGAGAAAGCTTCGAAGTGCCCCAGCTGCAAGAGGATAGAAATTCACAGGCATGCCATTAAGCACCAGAGTATTCTGCGGAGTGCTAGGTTTGTGAGGGTTCACGGCATGTCCACATTTTGCTCTCGTAGCCGACTTGGCTGCAGCCTCAGAGTCTTTGCCTCAGGCAAGTGCTGCGAGCTTTTGAAATCGCCAGCTACAACAAAGCCGTGGCTTCCGGGCAGCTCAGGCACGCGATGGCATCATGTTCTGTTTATGGCTGTAGGGCACCGGCACAAGCGTGCCTGCACATGCAATGGTCCCACGCAGTCTCTGCGCGACATCGGACCCTGCTTCTGCTCCCGTAAAGCCGATTCCTCGCAGAATTCATGATGCACCACAGCCCAGAACAGCTTGAGGCTTCCAAGAAAGCATAGATTTGATCTGGATGCATTTTTTGAGTCCTCCCTGGATAAGTTGATAAGCAGCAGGGCAGAGCAGAGCTGTCAACAGCAAGAGTCCCAAGAATTGCCGCGCAGAATCCCGTTTGGAGCGTTGAAGATCTTGCGGTTCCCGCATCCCTGTTCAGATCCTCGGATATGTACTTCCAGTTCTTGACGCAGGACAGGGGCTTCATGGGCAAAATGTGTTTGTTTCAACTCCCCAGAGGCGTTTCGTAGTGTCGCTGGCTTTCGGAGGTCCGGACGGATGCAAAGCCCACGGCGGAAGTTTCAATTACCCGAGCTCCCTCTCTTGTTTGCGAGGACACTGCCAAGGATGCAGAGACCCAGGCCGAAGGGAGTTTCCAGTGTTGGTGGGGTACAGGGCCGTCGCTTTGCTGTTCCCAGAGTGGGTAGGACGGCAAAGTACGGCTTCCCCCCAACTTGCCTGAACATTAGAGTCTAGACGAAAGTCTAAGGGTAATACAGGGGCCTTAATGATTAGAATACGGTCTTGGGTCCCAATATACACAAAGGAACCCCCAAAATGGTATCGGCAATTGTTTAGGCCCCTACCTTGCTGGATTTCTTCCCCCACAAGGTCACCACCCTGGAGCGGTCCTGTGCCTTGATGGACAAGACCATGGATCTCCTGAAAGGGCACATCAAGAAGCTCGAGGAGGTGGGGGGCTTGTGGGATGAGGGCTAGGGGTTTAGGGTTTAAGTTACCGTAGTAGGTTTCTTCCCTATTATGGTAACTTAAAGTAAATTCCTTGAAGCTCGAGTAGGTGGGCTTCTGAGGTGGGACATCGAAGTGCTTGGCACTTCCCAGAGTATCAGAGACCTCACCTCTGATTCTGAAGATTCCGGACGCTCCTTTTTCTTTCTTCGAAGCCGTGCTTGAGAGGTGGCCGCCGAATCCATCCCGGCGGAAGAGTCTCACGAGAAGGAGATTAGACATGACTCCTCAGGGCTTGCTTTCGGTGCCTTCTTTGCGGATCTGTTGATCTGTTCTTTGGGCTCAGCGGCTCAGGGTTCTGCTTCGGAGTAGGGCAGAATGGTTGCGCCTTCAGATGCCCAGGGCCAAAGAGAGAGCTTCTGAGCTCCAAGTGTCCAACATGACCTTCATGAACAGTTCATCCTCCGGTGCCCAACTCCTAACTCTTAGAGTCTAAGAGACTCTTGAAAGCCCCCAAATAAGCCACCATTTTTTGCAGGATCTCCTCTCTCCCAGTCCTTCCTTGGGAAAGACGCCGGGCCCTCTGAGCCCGAGCCCTGGCCCGGGTTTCCTGGGCCGCTCTCCGGGGCCCATGGCCTCCCCCGGGCCCGCGGCCGCGCGTCTCCGGGCACTCAAGGCAGGGCACCGACAAATTTCCGTTTCTGGGGTTTTTTCGTCTTTTGTTAGAAGGGATCGATTGGCTACTAGTTGCCGGAGCATGACCGTGAAAGACACGTCTTTTGTCTCCACCCCGCGATTCGAGAATCGGCTGGGGGTCACTACGATTCAGGCATGCGGCACGCAGAGACTTGCATACACGATTCGGGCAGAATCCCCGTTCAAGCACTGGCGACTCAAGACGAAAGCCGACTTTTGCGCTGGCGATTCTCTAGGGATTGCGGCCGTTTGTCGTTGTGTTTTTTTTCTTGGCCTTGAGGGTCTAATTGGGGTTCTTGTGCCGGGGCAATTTAGGGTTCAGTCTTTTGGGGCTCAGAGTTCGAAAAGAATGCAATGCCTTTGAGGCGAATGGAGCTTTGCAAGACCAAAAGTCAGTGAACTTCCGAATCAGCCCGTCCGCGCTTCCTCTGTGGGCAGACCTCCTCAGTACGCGGGTTCTCTAGTGCGAATCGGTTTGCCGAGGTTGTGCTACACGCTTCCTACCCCGCAATAGTGGATTGCATGGCTTCCCGCCGACTGCCTGCATCCTGCCGTTTGTTGCTTGAGTCAGGTCCCGCCGGTGTCGCCCTCTCTGCGGGATTAGCCTGCAAAGCTTGCCACTGGCACTCCTGCAGAGCAAAGATCTCCGGCAAAGCCAGAATCACTTGCGATGGCTGGACGCAATGGGCGCGTGCGCCCTGCAAAAGGCGGCTTGCTTTGATGCTCTCCTGCTTTGCAACGATGCCCTGAGCTGACTCAATCGGGCAGCGGCGACGGAGCGAGAGGCAGCGCTGTGTATGACCCCTTGCAGGTAAGGACGTCTTGCCATGACCTTATGTCCGAGCTGTCAGTACATTCCGCGGCTTTGGATCAGGACCGGTGGGTAGAAAAGCGAACCCGCATGTGTCCCCAGCAACATGGGATGGTTTAGCCCCACCAGCATCTCTAGGCTTGCCAGCCGAGACATCTCACGTGAGAAGATCCTAAGAGCCCTGTGCCAAATCCGGGTACGTGGGACGTCTCGGCCTCGGGTCATGGAAAGTTCCTCGCAACTTCGGTTGATGATATAAATCCTGCATGACCCATAATAAGGAATACACCATAATTCCCATATATTCCTTATTCTGGGTAATGCAGGATTTATATCATCAACCGTTCCTGTCATTCAGTCCTATTGGTAGTATCGGCGAGGCTTGGGGATACGTTTGGCGAAGATGGCAGGTGTTCGTGGTAGAGGTATTAGGAGAACAGCAGCAGTAGCAGTACCAGTGGTGGCGGTGGTGGTGGTGGTGCTAGGAGGAGGAGGTGGAGGAGGACGAAGAAGAAGGAGAAGCACCCCCGAACTTTCCAGACGTTAGACTGCCTTGCACCCAGAACACTGTCTATTTGCAGCACCAAGGCCCACCATGGCATCGGTTTGAGTGCTCAGTCGATCGAAGCGAACACCGCCAGGCGCCCCGCAACTGGAACTATAGCTCTGGAGTCGGAGCTATAGGAGCCTTAATAATTACCTACAGTATTTTGGGGGTTCTTTATTATGAATATATAGTATGGTGGGCGCCGAAATCCTGTTCAAATCATGAAGGCCCTATGTTATGTCAAAGACTTATTGACTTGTGAGAACCACTGCTGCCGGTGAGCTCAGCTGGGAGGCCTGTCCGGATTCGAGAAACATGCTGGCACCCTAGATTGGCCTGCAGTGGGCTTCTGGGGCAGGTGCGATGTACCTGTTGGCAATCGAAGAAGGGTTCCTTGGGGGAAGTTATGCAGGTGGGAAATCGAAATCAGAAGAGCGGCAGAGATCGGCAGAGTAGTTCCCTTGAGCTGAACTTGTCTCAGATCAAATCTGGATCCTACCAGGCCTCAAATCGTGAGTGAACATCGCTTCAGCAGATCCTGAAGCACAGTGCTAAGTGCTAAGCTGCTAAACTCAACTTCTTTGTGACCGAGGCCGAAGAAGGACCGGCCGACGCCACTCCCCGACTCTCTACTCTTCTCCCAGGAGGACGCCTGCCCAAAGGTGACGATGCGGAACGGCGCTGAATCCGGATCGCTTTGAGCTGTGAGCTGTGCACACAGGCTACTTGCTCTTCTTGATGTTTTGATCGTTTTCTGCCGAAGCTTTTCGGTGCGCGGTAGCCGGGCCGTGCAGGACATCCCCGTTCACAATACCTTCATCCAGTTTGATGCGCCTGAACGTTCCGGTCCCAGGCAACAACAAAGGGTGGACTTCCCACGTCGGGGCTCGCGTGCGTGTGTCCTCGCTGTTGGTCCACATAAAACCTGTGTCGACTCGGAAATCTCGGTCCAGATTCCAAGCCACCGCCGCAGGTCTTGGGGTTTTGGTGTTGGCTGAGGCATCGAAGATGAGAAATCGCTGGCCACGGCTCCGGCCTGGATAGGCCCGCTGTGATGTTCGAGTTCTTCATGCTTCCCAAGTGCTCTGGTCTCCGTCCGTTATGCCTGCAAGCGGCCGAACTCCAGCACTGCACTGAGTCGCATTCTGCAAGCATCGGACGTAAGCGCTTCGGCAGGGCCATCAATGCAGAGCGTCGTCCAAAATGCGATGAAAGTCTCAGAGCCACCGATCGGAACTCCAGCGGTGCACTCAGTGGAAGGACTGCAGGTGCTCCACAAGAGTACATCGTTGCGTAACTTTCGTTGGGAAGAGAGCGTACCTTTGCCATGACTACCATGAGTGAGCATTCCGTCGTTCGCAATTGCTGCAGAAGCTTGCAAAGCTTCAACGTCCAAGCATTACATGCAAGTGCTTTAAGGCTGAGGGTTTAGGCAAGATGCCCCAAGCATTCCGAAATAGTCCTAATCCCTCAATGACTCAGACTCTTTCCGGAAGATCTAGTGGCATCCAAATAAAAAAAACAAGGCAGTCCAGTCCCCGAATAAGGCCGTAAAGCCCCAAACCCCAAACCCTAAACCCCAGTGAGTGGACCCCCAACAGCGGAGTCGAAGTCTCTGGGCCACTCAGGCGCCGGAGCAGCCGCCGAGGCGTCGGGCCCGAAATGCAGCCAAAAAGGGCGCCGAGAGGTCAGAGACTCCAATATCCCTTTAATGAGGGAGTGTACCCCCATGAGTCCTTTAGGGGAGCCCACTGTAATTTTGTAAGGTATATTATAATGGGTTTTTGGAGTCTCTGGGAGGTCTTCAACACGATTGGCCTTTAGGAGCTCTTTACATGGCTTCCAGAGCTTCTTTTTGTTTTATACCCTTTTGCTTTTTGTTGTGTTAATGGGTTCTAGAAGGTCTGTTGAGGGTCTTGTATGGTTGCCGAGGTATTGCCCATTATGTACAGAATCCGTCTTATCTCCATGATGGGGGAGGTGAAGCAATCAGGGGATATTGTCAGTGCCGCGGTCATGTTTTTGCCAGTTGAGGCCAGCTTGTTCAATCTTGCCGCAGGCCTTTGCCAGCCGATCTTCCTTCAGCCCGGATCTCAGCAGCTTGCAGCAAGGGCAGCGGCACTGAGTTGTCGGGTTCCAGCGAAGCAACCCCGGTCCTAAGACTCCAGTGGTCGCGATGCTCTTTGATGCGGAGCTGCGCTAGCTCTTTCCGTTGACTTAGAAACCTCATCCGAAACCCGAAGATGCGGCGCTAATCCCCTACGAGGGACACCCGGGATGCCCTGCGACGTTTTGGGTTCGAAGAACTTTTTCCATCGTTTATCCTTCCGCCCACAGCCAAACCAAGATGAAGCTCCATTGAATTCAGGCTGGCAGTGCTCAGCACTTCGAAGGGCTTTGCAAAAGGTGCTGCTTCTTTCCAAAAGGCCTGGCCGTTGTGCGCAGGCTTTGAGGGCAGGCGGATTCTTGAGGAGCGGAGTTCCTGTAGGCTTTTGGCAGCAGTTCGGAGTTTAAACGCCTGTGTCGTCACCTTGCCTTCGTTCTGGAAACCCCCCTCAACCAACCTGGTTCTCCGGACGCTAACTGCTAAGGACAAGAGCTCTTCTCTTCTCCCTGTTCCCATGGCTCGAAGTCCATCTGCTTCAGGTCTCCAACAATGCAATTCCAAAACCCATTTCACTGCATCCGTTCTGTATCTGTGTGTGCTTTGAGGGTTTTAGATTTGCAGGAGTGCCCTGTTCAGGGGACCTCATTAACAGGTGGAGGTTTTGTACACGTATTACCTCTTTGAAATCAAACTCGCGAAGGTAAATGGCACTCGCCCCTCAGCTTCCTAAACCTGAGCTGGACCACCAGGGCGCTGCAACAACGGCCGCGAATGCGAGTGGGCGGCCCTAGAGAAGTGAAGAGATCCACAGCACCTGCTATGAGAGCCTGTGCTGTTCTCGGCTAGGCTTTAAGGTTTGAGGGACCTACCCTAAAACCCTAAACCCTGCACCCTACGTAGAAGTTGCTACAGGAATGTGTCGAGTTGCGACTGGGGGCCTTTGGTGGTAGACGCCGGCCGTGCTTTGATAAAGTTAGAACCCAAGGGGCTGTAGGACCCCAGCTCGAACCCTACCAGAAGACAGTTGCAACTTCTGGGGGTTGGCTTGAACACACTTGGAATGCTTGCGCGTGGAGAGCCGATGAAGAGACTGCTGGGGTATCGAAAACCTGATTGAGCAAAGTTTCGGGTTCCGGGGTGAGACGCTGCAGGTTTTGCCATTACGACCACGAGAAGAGGAAGCGCAAGAAAAAGAAAAAGGGCGCCATGTCCAAGAACAAGGAGGATAATTGCACCGTGGTTTCCAAACATTTCACAGAGCTTCCTTTCAGTACCAGAAACGCTTGCTTGAAACGCAGGAGTCCGACAGCGAGGATGGAGAAGATTCTGCCAACGACATGCAGGCACTCAGAAGTTTCCAGATTGATGGCTCGGGACGTGACTCTGCGCAGAGTGCATGCGCTGTGCTGGACTTTTCCGTGCACTCGTCCCCTTGTCTCATGCAGACACGCGGGCCTCGAGAGAAGGCTGATCCTCCCTTATCATCCAGTACACAACTGCTGCAATGAGGAAGATCTGTTCGCTTGCTTTCTTCCTTAGTGCAAGTAGCGGGACATCTCGTCGTTGCTCGTAAATCACACGCGACTTTCATGACTTGGGTTTCTCTGCGCGGTGCACACCCTGTCACAGCATTCCCCGTGTCAAGACCAGCCGGGGGATGCAACACACGGACACTCACTGCCCACAGATGCACGGGCAGACTGCACCAATATGCACCAATGGTGGCGTGATTTCGACAGCCAAGGTTAAAGGTCTTCGCAGCAATGTGTGCCGAGTTTCGGACTTGAAATGTTCTTCTGCTACCGACATCCGTGGAAGGGTGGTGGTTGGCCTCGTGTTTCAGTGGTTGCGTTCATGGAAACTGCCAAGCCCTGGCAGGGGGAGGGCAGATCGATGGAGCAGCAAGATGACACCGACCTCATGGGAAGGCCAAAACACGGAAGCCGAGGGTGCGGGGGTGAGAGAGCTTCGGAGACTTGTGCTAAGTGGACTAAAGGGTGGTACTTGCTGCAAAACGAAAGAACGGCTAGCTTGGAATGTCATCAAAGTGATTGGTCGTTTTTCATGCTCTCTGGTAGTTCATGCGAAGACACGACATGTGTCTTTCGACAGGGTTGGGACTGAACGTGTCCAACTCCTAGGCTTTTGATAGCACGACTGAAAGGCTGGTGGTGGTTGTGGTGTCGGTGGTGGTGGTGGTGCTGCTGCTGCTGCTTCTGTTGACCATGCCAAGGAAGCATGCTCTGTAGTTCATTTCGCCATTCATATTCGTATTACTGTAGCTGCTACACTTCATAGTATCCTTTCTGTTCTGGTGGGTTGTGTTCACGATAGTTGTGCTCGCTCGATCGATATTAACTTGTCATGTGCACTTGGGGAACTGCCCACTCCCCGAGCCCGAATGCACGGGGAGTTTCAGAAGATAAGGTACCCCTTCATACAAAGCCCAAGTAGTAGAACTTTGGTCCAAGTACGCCAAGATGAGCAGTCCTAGGTCCTAGCTTTAAGACACTCCCCGTATTGCCCGAAGCGATACGAAGCCCACAAAGGCCTCGAAATGCGGGGATCATTGGGCAAAGTCAACGGCCCAGCCATGAGGTGGCACTGCCGCGCTTGAGCAGGGCTGACGCAGAGATATGGTCATGAACAGAGTAGTGGCAACTATGTCAACAATGGTGGTGAACGAAGGAATCAGGAATGGCTTGGGGAAGGACTCATCATGGAATGATGATGATCGTTTGGTGAAAAGGCTTGCTTTGGATTTTGGGGC
The DNA here is from genome assembly GCA_905221615.1 of Symbiodinium sp. CCMP2592. Classification (NCBI taxonomy): domain Eukaryota; class Dinophyceae; order Suessiales; family Symbiodiniaceae; genus Symbiodinium; species Symbiodinium sp. CCMP2592. The sequence continues at coordinate 50,451 of CAJNDT010000257.1, read as the reverse complement.
TTCGCAGGGTCTGTCAAGGAGTTTCACCCGAGCTGTGTTGCAATTTGACCGTGGCTTTGGATGTAGATGTGGATGCTTGTGGCAATGACTCTGAAGTTGAGAACCAGACTTTTCAACTTGCCTTCGAAGCACGACCGGCTGCAAGCAAACTACTCCTAAACCGCCGACTCGGTCTGCCGACTCTCCCACAGCTCAAAGTGTGATTCGCCGATTTTCTGAAGGCGTTTAACTCATGTTAAGAGGCTGCTGCTTGCTCCGCTGCTCCTCTGCTGTACCGCGCAGCTGACAAGTTCTGCTTTGCCTGCCAGGTGTGGGGCTTGCCACCACAGGCGCCCGGCACAGATGCAGTCCGACTTCTGTCTACAAGCCTTTCGAAACCTGAGCTGTAAGACCCAGCGCCAGATTTTGATGCCCTCAATTTCCGACTCGGTAGGTTCCTTTGGGACCTCCGCCGAATCCGCCTCCGACCGTCGCGCGGGGGCCGCGTACTCAGGGTGAGCCAAGCGCTAGCATCTGGCGTGTTTGGGCATGGGCAGGGGTACTGGTTCTCGTGGAACTTAGAGTGCTTGATCTTGGTGCTTCTGCCTGTCAAGAGCTCAAGGGGATGATCTACGCCGTTCCTTCTGAAACCGAAGTAAGACTTTTTCCATGGGCTGTTGATGTGATGGCTTGTAGACAGTGGTCGATCAAAGCCACGTCTTAGTTATGTAGCCCTGCTGTTCAAGATTGTTGTGGAGTCGATGTTTTAAGCTCTACATCTTTTCTCCAACATCACAGGACGCGCCTAGGACCCAAGCCCCGAGTAGACCGCTTTCTTTACTCTAGGGCCGAGCCCGCTGTTTAATGGTCGATTGCCTTGCGAGATTTTAGCATTCCGATTGTTCCGCTAGTATTGCTGCGCTGCTAGGCACGGATAAACAGGGCTGCGATATTCATACTGCCATCATCGTCGTCGAGGTGCTGACGTGGTGGTCGTCGTGGTGTGAGTGGTCGATCTGCTGCCAATTGTTCTTCCTATTCGTGCTCAGACTCATCTCTTTACCAGTGTTGGCACTGAGGCTGCCAGACGATCCGTTGTATCCAATCCCGGATCAGTCGATACCGCCTGCGCTGCACTGAGACAGAGACTGAAGTATCTGTCATAACAATACGAGACTCTCACTACAGTAGGAATCGAAAGATCACATGATAATGACTGATAATCAGAGTAACGATAAGAAGAAGAATCGGAACGGTAATGAGAATAATGGGCACCTAGCCGGACAGCACACAAAGCATCCCGAGCTAAGGCGAACATGAGCGCAGCGCAGTTGGATGCTTACTACGCAGGAATGAGCCATCAGCTCAGCCCAAGATCTAGCCTGCTGTCTTCTGGGTTAGATGTCAAGAGGCAAGACCAGCCGCAAGGAGTTATGCGAGAGCAGACTTTGAGGACTCAGCACTTGGAGATCTGCTTTCGACTGCACGGTGAGGCTATGGCGCAGGTGCAGCGGCAGCGGCCGCGGCCGCCGCTGCGGCTGCCGCGCCCGGAGCCAAAAAGTGTCTGAACGTAGAGTGATACATCCAGCAGCACATTTCTGTGAGACAGAAGCTTCATCACCAATCACACCACAGAGGTGGTCTGGCCGCGAGAACTCTCTTCCTAAAACGTGCTGCAGAGCCTTGTTTGACGAGTCTCGGAGGCCATACGATCCCGCCGCGGCGGTGGCAGCAGCAGCTGCCGCTGCTGTCGCAGGGGTCGACCCGCCACTCGGCCGCAACGATCATCACAAAGGGCCGATGATCATGAAAACAAGGCGTACAGTAGCTGGCCATCATCGTCATCACCACCATCATCCTCGAGTAATAAAGAAGATGATAGAGCCAGGCAATGCTCATAGTCTCGGTCCTGCATCGCGAGCCCCATAGGCCGACTTTTAACAGTAGCCTCTGCTTCTATCCTGCTGTGGATTACAGACGTTATGATATGGTCTTCATGTCGCAAGATTCTGCAGTCGAACGAATCAAGCAGTATGTAACCATACACAGGAAACACTATATAAGATCCCATGCATACTGGGCCCAGCACCTGCCATGAGTGCTAGAGGCCTTGCTGAGGGCTTGTGATGTGTTTGCCTTTTGAGAGGCGCCTTGGACTTAGACCGTCGTCGTTGAAAGTCCAGGCCATGTCGCTGTGTCATCGAAGACAAAGATCCTTCCTTGGTGACACAGGCGATGGATAAGTGGCAATCCAGCAAGATCGGTATAACGTACATTGGCATGAGTTAATTAACGTAGAACTGCAATGTACAGCACCGAATAGAAACCTAGAAGACCGCATACTGCTATATACGAATAGCATCATAGTATGAATAGAAGATATCATACTGCAGGCCGCAATTTGCATGTCTAGCTCCAGGCGTCTATGTATGTGAGCTCGATGCCAAGGTACGGATACCACCAGCCGCCACCAGACCCGAGGCGCATGAGTAGACTTAATATAGGGGCCTTAATGCTTACCTATACTATTTTCGGGGTTTCTTATCATATTTATGGTAGAATGAGCCCAAAGACCGTGTTCTACTTATTAGGGCCCATATGAGACTTATCATTCTCAGGAGCACAGTGTGGTTTGAGTCTTCAGGGCCGGGTGGGGAGTTGTGGTATGAAGTATCGAGACTTGGACCCCGTCATGGGATCAGTTGGTTCCTGAGCCCGGCGCGAGCACCACAACGGTACTGCAATTTCCAGCAACGGAGATTGGTTCAAAAAGAGAGTTCCTGTGGCCATCACACGGAAGCATGACTCAAAGGAGATGTCAATAGTCTTGGCGGCGGAATAGGAAGCAAACCGCAGCCCTCAGCCTTGTCACGCCATGACTGCAACGAGGCCGCCGCCGTGGGCCCACGGGCATCTCCCTCCCCTGCCGACGCCAGGCCATGGGCGCTGAGCCGCAATGCATGGCTATCGTGCAGCACGTGTCCTGATGTTATCACTTCAACCGAAACCCTAAATCCGAAACCCATTTCAAGAGCATGGCTCAAGCCCACCTTGCCCGCGCCAATCCTTTCCGAGTGAGCCAACGAAGCTGCACCTGTCTGCCTGTCGACCGCACTCCACTCTGCTCGAGGAGGCGGCTCGAGTTTGGTCTCACGTTACTCACTGTGGCATTGGTGGTGGTGGTGGTGGTGGTGGTGGTGGTGGTGGATGTGCTACAAGAGTGAGTGTTTATGGATAGATAACGGTAGTGGGCATGTTAAAGTTAGTTACAATTATACTGCTTGTAGCACTTGTCGTCTTTCTTTCCTTTGCACCTTTGCGGTGTGGTGTCTCGCAGTGCCGACAGTGCCGGCGGGTGGTTCTAGTTCATCCAACTGCCATTGCCGTCGGGTGTTTGAGGCTTGTTTCGAGGAACCGGTTGCAGCATCAGCATGTGACGAAGCACAACCAAGACGCTCGAGCGTGACTGCTTGGACAATCTGCCATGACGGTGTGCAGTCTGGTCTCGCAGGCTATCCTGGCGTCATCCCGGCGTGGTTCGTCGTGTAAGCATGCAGTACGTGTGATCATAGTACGTAGGTCTCAACACGGCTTTCTTTAGACCCCAAAGTAACAAGCTGAGCAGACTCAAATCCGGGAGATCAAGCTCCGAGGCCCCTCAGGCTTCTGCTTGCGGTTGAGTGTCTCTTTGCTTCTAGTTCATCCCTGTCTGATCGTAAACGGCCAGGCGCCCCCTCCCACAGCACCTCCTCCGCCGGTCTATGCCCACGCGGGGCCGAGGATGGACGCTGCAAACGGCTTCAGAGATGTTGATAGGTGGGAGCAGCAAAGGCGCACTCCGGAAGATCGTGGAGCAACAAGAAGCGTCTGCTTCTGCTTTGGGCTCTGCTGCCTGCTCTTTCGATCGGCTAGACAAGTTGCAGTTTTGGGTACAATGTTTCTAAGACCCTCCGGCAATAACTGCGAGGAGCTCCAACCAAAGATGAATCCGAGATCAAGCAGTCATCAGGTGTTGTAGGGCGCTCCCCATGAAGGTTGGTGGGAGTGGGGAAAATATGTATGCCCCAATATGTTTAATGCTTATGTCGTTTCTGCGTGCAGTCACTGCATGTACCAATGGTGCTGTGTGTGATGTGCGCAACCCGATGAGTTCCAGGAACGAAGTGCGTAGCCTGCTTGAGGTCTAAACGCCAAGGCACCCGATGCTTAAATCCTCCACGAGGATCTTCCAACCCGAAACCACGAAACAAACAAACAAACAACAACACCACCACCAACAACAACATACCTTCATTAGAGCTGCAATTTGTTTCATGTCCGCGAGGATGCCGCCCCCACGCTAGCACTGAGAGCCTGTTTTCATGGATCAGCAGGCTACCGGGTAGGCGGGTGTAACGGTGTAGGGTTTTTTTAGGGTTTGTTTCCAGCAAAGCTTCGCAGTGCTCCTTATAGACTCCTGGATTCTGGACACTCTAGGGTTTGGGAATGACAAGTTCGGTGACGTGGTAGCTTCTAGGAATCAGCAGTTGCGGGCACAGGAACGAGAGGAAAACACCTCTTGTTGTCTTGCGGCGGGCCATATATACTGGCCTGCGCCTGTGACATAGGGCAACAGATAGCAGGCATGTGACCATTCCTAGCTAGCACTCCAGGCCAGCAGTCTGTTGAATCAATGCTAGGCATCGGGGTTGTTCGTTATAGGCTTGGCCTTCCAGGTTTCTGCAGGTGTGTCCTCGCCTTGGATTGCTGAGCTACGATGAATGGCCACTATGGTCTGAGCCTCTCACCGGGTATTTCCAGGAAACTCAAAAACGGGTTTGCGAGAGCCCGGGGACGCCACTCCCTCCGCCGAAAGCCTTCAGGCTGGTGCTGCAAGGGCAGTCAAGCATCGCATACATGAGCCTCTCACCAGCTCAGCAGTGCACTGCAACTGCCTGGTTTATCTAAGAACATCCGAGCCTTGGGGTTCAGACCCTGGGCTGCAAAGGGTTGCTTGGAGCTTGCGCCGATGTGGCCCAGCTGGGTCTTGAGAAGCACAGAGTGAGCTGGAGAGTGGAGACGGCAGACCTTCACCCAAACCTTGTTGTCATCACCATGGTGATTACACTTCTTTTCTTTCAGTACTAATTGTGTTTATCAGTACTGCTCTTGATACAATCCTGCCTTGCCGAAACTACTATGACGGCGAATGCCATCGGCGGCCTTCTATCTCCACATAGTTGGTCCCAGCATAGCATGAGAGCCACGATAAGGTATGATAAGGTCATTGTTACCTTGCATCGTGCTACGACTGGTTCAGCAGCGGAACCAGTAACGCTTTTCGTTCTTCCGGCATCTTAGGGTGTTGTGGCGCACCTAGACCTTGCACACGGCAGAGCTCATGTGACATGCTGGTCAAATGTCAATGACTTCGGTGATCCTCTTGTTGTTGTGGGTCATCTGTCTTGGAGGCATCAGTCAACACACCTCAAGACGTCTTCTCGCCCGCATTTTCTGGTTGGTCTTGCTCGTCTCCACGCGCCGGTGAAAAATTCGAAGCTCTGCCAAAATACAGCAGGGTCTTTGAGCTCTGGGCTGAAACCCGATGGGGCAGGGGCGGAGTTCAGTGGCGCATCTCTAGCTCCACACAACTTTGATTTATCGACTCATCATTTATGAGACCAGAGATCAACGCCAAAAAGGTCCCTTATTGGCATCTTGTACCACGCTGCCGTCAGAAGAAAGCACTTCTGCACAGTGCTCGAAGCGAGTGGTTCGCACCCTTCCCGGCTAGCAGGAGAGGCTCAGAGATTCCAGCGCATATCATCTATCGGGTCATCCAATTACCAGAAACCGAAGCAGCCTGTTTCCCTAATACTGAGTTTGGATTTCCAGAGCAGAAGTTGAAGCTTCGTTGCGGGCTTTGCTGAAAAGAAGCCTTGGAGAAAGCTCCCCCAACCTTAAGCCTTAGTTCCCTCCCGAACCCTTCATTCATCCCGAAGTTTCCAGAGCCCCCCAAGCCTCCGTGCACGTGTACATAGAGCGCCGGCCCGAACCTCAGCTCTTGCCTCCACACCCCTTACATCTGACTTGATGCTACAGTAGTACAATATATGTATATATATATATATGTGTCTGTATGTATGTATGCATGCATGCATACCTATGTCTAACATGCATATGCATATGCCAATCCCACCTCGAAGCCATAGATCCAAACGCAGAAGCCTAAGAAGCAGCAGCATCATTCTCTCGCCATCCCTGCTATTAGCCTATCATTGTTGTAGTATAATATACGCCAAAGCCCCCATCATTAGCCTATTCTGGCTTTACTGTAGGTTACCCACCCCAAACTCATCCAGATAGGAATTCGAGCCATCTCGAGCGCAAGCGGACTGCAGGCTGCATGTCGGCAGGGCAAGTCCGACTGCGGGAAATTCAGAAGGCGACCGTGGTGTAGTATGATACTTACAGCAATAACATATTTATAACATAGTGTAACACAGTCTGATATAATATAATCACATATAGTACAACAACATGCGCATTAGCATATCATGCGGTATAACAAATCAAGATTGCAAAGGTTTGGATTTTAGTGGTTGAGAGGAGTCCGAGACTCAGACAGATAAATTGGGCCGGACAGAGGGATATGGGCTGCTGGGCCTATTACAGCTGATGAAGACTGATGGGGAGCAGAGGGCTTTCATTCTGTACTCGACTCCGCAGCCGCCCGAGACCTCGAAGACCATTTGCAGTTGGTGTGTGCTGTACAGGGTGGTGCGCCAGTCTCCGACCCATCACTATGCCGTGTAGTCGTAGATTGGCACACAGCTCTGCAGTCAGCCAGCAGGTGTACAGTGAATGGTGTGTCCAAGCTGCGGAGATCATCCTGGCCGCACGGGTAGACCATCCGAGCCGGACTCCCGATTTGAGGGAAGCAGAGTTTCTGGAGCCTGACTGTGCTTGATTTTGTTGGGTCTGGGATCCAGGGTTGAGTCGGTCAAGAAGCTTCCTGCTTTCTTGTGGCCAGGTCCGGGTTCTCCGTTTCATGTCAGAGTTGTCCCGGTTCCACGAAGATCTCTTGACTCCAGAGTTGGTGATTTCCCTTCAACACCTGCTCATATTTGCGCGATGTCACGAAGCTATGCTGTCCATCAGGCTGAAGATGTTCGCGGTTAGCTTCAAAGGATGTGCCTTTCAGCTGGACAGAACTGTGAAGTACTCGGTCTTACACCGAGGGCCGACTGGGACCCCGCAGCAGACGTCGGCCAGTTTTAATTTGAAGGCAGCGCCCGGAGGGATCGGAGAGAAGTGGGGGCTCTTGTCCAGTTCAGTGCATGTTGCATGACTGGCCCGCCAGAATGACCAGACGCATCCGGGAAGTGTTTTGATTGGGGCGTTTGCACTTCCATGCTGGGAGGTGCCCGAGCTGTTCAACGTTCGAAACGAGGCGGTGGCTCGGGCCGAGTTCTTTCAACTCCGGACGCAAAGGCGAGAAGCACCGGGCTCGTCTAGACAAACACGAGGGGACTCTCTTCGATCATAAGCTATTCGGTAGATGATGGGCTGACATGAAGCCAGGCTCGGGTTAGAATCAGCAGAGCCTAATCATTATGCCTCTCGAAATTCAGGCTTCTTTCAGTCTTCCATCAATGGGCCGAAAGCTTCTCTGAGGCCCCCTCAGTTTGTGCAGATCTCCCGGGATTGCAATTCCTAGACTGTTGTGGCTGTGGTTAGGCTAAGCGGCTAGCTGCCTGCAGGTCGTTCCAGGTGGAGATCTATGTGAGCGGCGAAGACGAGGACACCATCTGTTTGGTGTCCCAAGACCGTAGACCGCACGGCCAGCCGCAGAGCCGCAGAATGTCGAGGTTGCTTGCAACTGTCTAGAGCCACCGAGAACGGGAACCCGACGCCCCGAGTGATGCAAGATGACAGCTCATCAGGAGGGAACCGGTGAGGAGGTCCGCCCATCGGATCAGGGCCATTCGAGGATGCAAGACTTCTAGTACAGTAACGCCGTTGTGGTGCAGCACATGTATGATCAGTACTGCAGGCACGTGTGTAGATGAAGTTTGATGATCATGTCTGCCGCCCATCCACCGGTCCCATTGAATTTTGCTGCGTACACCAGGCCGGCCAGCTATTAGAGCGATGGACCTTCACGTCCCGGAGCCCAGGAGGATACAGAAAAGGACTATCGATCAAACGCTTGGATATGCGAAAGTTTCAGGGTGGGGGAGAGACTTTATTGTGTTCTGTAGTGTATTCTGCTTCGTGGTTGTCGGTCGTGCCAAAATCAAGATATCAGGAAACACAGCGGATTCGAAGCAGTCCTATCTTGCGATTGTGCAACCATCCTGCCCCAAATGCTTGGCTTCAACTCTTCTACAATCCATATCTCCTGAATTTCGCAGCAACTGCTGAGAACTGCTGACCACTGGCCTCGAGGTACCTCCCGGCTGCAGCACAGCCGGATCCAACGGCCCAGCTAGACAGGCCAGTAGACTCAGTAGACGCCTGGATGCTGCAGAAGGTGAGAGTTGTGGGCATGCAGTGGAACACTTCTGGGCAGCTGCCAGAACAAAGGCATTTGGCAGCTGGCTTCCATCGATTGAGACTAGAGGCTCTTCCATGAGAAGAACCCCCACCCGATAGCCAGAAGTTTGGGACCGTGGCCGACACAACCGTCCGACAGCATTCCGCAGGCACAACCAGACACTCGTCCGTCGGCTGAGTGTCGTGCTGCGGACACTTCTCTTTTTCGTGCGCCTGCTGCCGGTTCGGACCCTGGTCTGCACAGTATTCAGCCTTGCACTTCGGCGCCTTGGCATGTGATACGCGGCGGCCATGCAGCACAGGCCACATAGGTCGGCATGATGTTTCTTCGTAACTCCCACTGCTGCGGATGATCCGGGCCCCAGGTACTGATCTTTCAGGCCGACCTTTCTCGTGAGGGGTCAGCGTGCATGGATTCCCCATCCGTAGCTTCTGGAAGGTGACATACCGTAATGCAGCATGGCATCATAGGTTGAGACATAGGAGTGCAGCATAGCAGATGCATATTAGAAGTAACATGAAGTAGACCAGCCATGGTATACCACATAGTACCAAGTAGTACTGTATCAGCATGTAAGACGGCGCAATGCCACATCGTACTGTAGATTGCTGTACTTGTAGTACTATATGTTACTACAGAATACTGTTTAATGCTATATATCACTATACAATGTTATGCACTACTTTACCAGACTAGGAAATACTTTATCGTACGCTGTGCTACCATGTCATACTATGCATTTCTAGATGAACTGAATGGATATAAATTGAGACATACATGTATACATACATACAGACAGGCAAGCAGGCATGCATGCATACACACACACACACATGTACATATACATGCACGTATACCGACATATAACGCTATATGGTATGATGCAGCACTATCTCATACTTCACAACATCTTAAGATGTGCTGTATGGCATACCATCATATAGTATCACAAAAGTCTATACAGTATTGTATGATACTGTATGAGGTAACACCACACAATACTGTACATAGCATTTCAGTTTACATTCCTGCCGCGACCATGCCCACGACCGAGGCCCATGGCTTGTGCCGCAGCGCGCGCAGCGGCGATCCGGCAGGCTGGCTTGACCATTGCAAAGGCAAGCGAGGAAGAGCTCCACGTGAACGGAAGTTATGTTCGATGGACTTTGGGAACGTGTTCCGGAACTTGATTCTGAACTTGGCTTGAGTTTACTGTTCTGTGTTGGGGTTTCGTGCGGAGTCTGCGGCTTAGTTTCGGGCCGAGCGCTTCACGAGTCCTTCTAAGTGGGACTACCTTGAGAACAGCATGCCAAGCCAGCAATACCACCGGTTGTAGAAGTGATTGTTGCTGCTACATTGCTGCGTGCTTCCTAGTTTCTTCTGTGGCCGCCATTGCCAATGTTCCTGACAGGATTCCGACGATGGACGGTGATGACGATGATGGGTAAACCTGCTGATGCTCAGGACGATGTTGATGCTTGTTGCCGATGATGGTTACCATGACGAAAGTGCAGGCGAAAGTTCTCATGATCGTCTTACTGTGCTGAGTAGCATTCTCGGCGAAATTCTCAACATGTCTCTTACTCCAGAAGGACCATCACCAAAACGAATGATTGCCAACTTCTGATCTATCGAATTAAGCAGCCTGATGACAGTTCTGACTCTCTACGCTTTATGAGCTGACGAAGCCTATAGATTCCAAACCCTCTTCGATGTTTCTTTATAATCTCGGCCTTGGGCCTTCCCCCGAGCTGCTAAGCCTTGAGCAAGTTTGCCAGGCCAGCCTCCTCCCGCCAGGCCGGGTTAAAAGGAGCCACAAAGGGCACTTCGTAGATATATGAGTTGAATATTGCTAGTAAGTATTTAAGCTAGTTGGCATTACCATATATACATATACATATATATGTATGTACTTATACACATAGGACAACTTTCACCAGCTCTTCGATTCTTCTCCCGCTGCCACTTCAGGTATCACCGCTTCCGCGTTGAGGCCCGTTTTGCCGCCAGTGAGTTGCTTCACAGTAGACGATTCTCTGGGCTTTGCCTGAACTCATCCCAAAGCCTTTCAAACTCGGAGAGCGACTGAAGACAGAGTCACAAGTGGTATTCGGTGTATCATGACTATCATTCCTGCGCATAGTCCCGTCACTCTTGTTGCCACTAGCAGCATCTTTGACATGAACACCATGGTCGCCAGCCTCCTTGTTTCACATATTCGTAGTACTTCCATTCTGCTCAGAACCAAAGAATCAGAATTGCTGTACGTGTCATTGTATCGCCACCAGGCTTCCTAAAGCGAAGCCTGATGATCAGGCCCCAAACCTCAAACCATCAGCCGCAAATCCTGGTCCTAAGCAGCAAACCCTCAACCACAGACACTAGGACCCTAAATCCCAGGCCCTGAAAGCCCCAAGGCCTCAGCCGACGTTCTGTGGTAGCCAGGCCTGGCCCCCGACCTCCCGCACTCCGGCGGTGCAGGAGTTGGTCTCGCAGGCTGTATCGGGTGCTCTGGGCTTGCGGGACAGCGTACGGTTTAGGGCTGCTGAAAGGCAGGGAAGACGAGGTTTACGAGGCTTTTGAGGTTTCGGGATGATGTTAGTCACAATTTGGTACGATTGTCCGCATACGTACCAGTAAGTAGTATGAGCAATGTCAACAATCAGGAGGGCCTGGATAAGCCCTTGTAAGTTCTCAGCAGATAAAGGTCTGACATGCAGTGAAGCAGAGTAAGTCGTTTGCAGGCTTTCCCATGAACATCGGGAAGTGTAAAGGGGGCCTGGATAACTAGCAAATACGTTTCCTTTCCTGGTTACAGCTATCCTCTTATGCCCTATTCCAAGTATCAAGGCCGCTATGGAAGGAGGTGGGAGCTTCCTGGTGCTTGGGCCCGTCTGGCTTGCAGCCGCAAAGGACTTCGTGACCCTTCCTTCCACAGCTGGATCCCTGCGACTCAGTGTGGCTCAGCGAAAGGACCTTGGACTCGTTGGGTTTACTCCCATAGCCGTGTTTACACAGTCCTTTCACATGGCAGATACAGATACAGATGCATATGTGTATACATGTTCGTATACATATACGTACACATACATACATACATACATACATACATACATACATACTTACATATATATATATATATATATATATATAGAGAGAGAGAGAGAGAGAGAGAGAGAGAGAGAGAGAGAGAGAGAGAGAGAGAGACTCAAGGCTGTGCCGCTCCTTGCACTGCCCGGGGGTTCTCTCCTTCTATCCTTGATACTTAGGAGCGGCAGGCCTCAAACCCGGGGGCTCCTCCTTTTCCTGCCGAGCCGCCTCAGCCATCAGTAACCGCGAGGACATAGGCCAGAGTGCGCTGTTCTCCGAGGGGGTGCGGGACAGCGACATAGTCGGGACTGTTCCACGACGGGGTCGGCGGCCTACGTGCAGCTGCTTCGGGAGTTTAACGCCCGCTACCCCACCAATATCGGCGGACCTACAGGACTTCGCCGGCCTCCCGTTGATCCGGGACACCACCTACCTCGAACGGGGACACCACCACCTACCTGATCGTGATATTGGCAAGCAGGGCGACCTAGCATTCCTTGCCTACGTGTGGGGGTCATGACAGACCCAATGGCCACGGACCCCACTTCGACGCCGGCTCCGAAGAAGAGGGGGGCGCCGGAAGAAGAAAAGCTCAGCCTGGAGGCCATCCGGGAAGTAGTGCGCAGCGAGGTCACGGGGAGCACCAGCACACTCCGAGCCGAGATCAACCAGCGCATGGACCGTGTCGAGACGGGGGTCACAGCGCAGCTGGAGCGCACCTTGGAACGCCTGGCGGCCATCACCAACCAGCAGGGGGAACAGCAACGACTGGTGGAAGCCATCCAGGGGGAGCAATACTCCGTGTCAGCCAGACTCCAAGCCCTCGAGAACAAGGTGCAAGTGATCCAAAGCACCGCAGCCTCAAGCACGGCAGACACGGACACTGGGGGACGTAAACCCGCGCTCATTATGGGCGGATGGGGGGATGACACCCCGGCCGAGGAAACCCTGAAGAATGTGAAACAGATGGTCAAAGATCTCAGGCTGGATATCTCGACCGACCAAGCCTTCGTCCCGGGGGTTCGCAGGGGGTACGCCATCGTGCCCTACGAGGCGAAGGACGGGGAGGACCACCAGCAGCTTCGCGACCGCCTCTCAGCAGCACTCCGACGAGTGCGCCAAGCCAACATACAGATGGGGGCGAACCCAGACGGCCGCGCCAAGTACCTGTGGTTGCAGCTTTCCCAGTCACCAGAACGACGCCGCCGAGTCCAGCTTGCGGGGAAGACGAAGCGACTGTGCTTGTCTCTGGGGGCGCCGCTCGAGAAGGTCGAGACCGAATGGGCCACGGGGACGGTGTGGCTAAACTCGGTCCGCGTGGCGTCGGCCACCACAACCAAGCCGGGGGAAGGAGAAGAAGCAGGCGCTGGCTGGATCAACCTCCGAGCCATCGCAAGGGGAGTCAACCAGGCCTTCGCAGATGTGGAAGCAGAGTGGGGGGAGCTTAAGACCGCCCTCCGCTGAGGAACCGAACCCACCGAAAGTAGCGGCGAGTACGGGGATGACAGCCCCCGAGAATTCAAGTTTCACGATCGGGCCCCAAAGGGGCGAACGCAACGACCCTTGGTTGCGGCGACCTGGAACGTCGGCGGCCTCACGGCGGCTCATGCACTGGAGCTGCTGCAGACGTTCGGGGGGAACAAAGTACTCTCCTCAGTTTCAGTCGTTTTCTTTCAGGAGCTTATTACGGAAGCAGGCAGGCATTTTGCCAGCAGCAAGCAATGGACACTAGTGTACGGCAAAGTCCTAGGGGAATGGCGGGGCGAAGGGGTGGCTTTCTGCACAACGCTGGGGAAGCACAGCAAGTCACAGGTCATGCCAGCAGGGGTCAGCACAGTGCTGGTGGGGGCGTCGGGACAGAAGTGGGGGATGCTCAGCGCTCACGTACCGCACCACGCCACCATAGCCAAAACCGAAGCACTCATGACGCAGTGGGGGACATGCCACGCACTTGGAACAAAAAAAGCAATGATGGGGGTGGACGCCAACGAGACCTTCTCCCCGACCAGGCACAATCCCGAGCGACAACACGAGCAAGCGCAGGCACGAACCGGGAGAGGGGAGGCCTTTCTTGCGTGGCTTCAGCGGGTCGGGCTGCGCCTCCCGCCACAAGACCTCACCACTTCAACACATTACCCCTACGACACCACCCAGCAGCCCCGAAGATTGGACTACATCGCCATACGGGGGTTCTTTTCGGAGAAGGGGGAGGTAGCGGCGCTGCGGGATATGGCCAGATCGGACCACGAGCCGGTCATCCTGCAGCTCAGGCTGGAAGCCCCAAAGCCAGCCAAGACGACGACACACTGCGGCCCACGGCACCTCCACCTGCCCACAGAGCACCTCGACACGATGCTGAACCAGCAAGCACAACAAGCACCGGGGGACCGCCACGCACAGCTCGCACAGATCAGCACCGCCATCACCAAAGCAGGCCGGAAAGAGCACGCCAGGTTCATCGAGAGCAAAGCCCTCAAACAAGCCCGGCGGGCAGCACACTCGACGGCACCAGGGGGAGCAAGGAGACAGGCATGGAAAGCTGTACAGAAGCAGCTGCGCAGCGAGCACAAGCAATGGAAGCAAGCCATCGAGCACAACGCCAGCCAACACGACTGGCCCGCATACCGGCAACACAAGCGGGGGGACAAAGGGGACACGTGGATGGCAGTCCTGACCGATGAACATGACTGGCAAGGGGCGCTCTTGGCCCACTTCCAGGCCATCTTCGACAACGATAGCAGCCGCACACGGGACCACGACTTCCACCTCCGCCGGGAGCGCCTCAGACGCAACTGCAAACACACACCATGGCAGCCCTTCTCAGCCTCAGCAGAGGAGGTCGGGGGCATTGCAGTGCGATGGAAAAACAACAAGAGCACCGGGCCGGACCAGATCTCCCACGAGGCACTCAAGACCCTGCTCCAGCACCCAGTGTGGGAGCACCGCGTCCTGGCCATGCTGAACGACGCCCTCTATACGGGGAGCCTGCCGGCAGCTGTCGAGCGGGGAGTCACCATCCTCCTACCAAAGGGGACCACCCCCCAAAATTGGGGGGAGACCAGACCGATCACTAGCGCCATCCTCAAGGCCCTAGCACAGCTCCTCCTCCGCCAATGCGCCTACACACTCAAGCCCTTCAACACACTGCAGTGGGCATCACCGGGGAGACAAGGAACGGAGCTCATCCTGACACTCAGGAAAGTGGCGCGCATGGCTCGTGATTGGGGGGGCACGTTTTGGATAATCAAACTTGACTTGCAAAAGGCGTTCGACTCCGTGGCGCAGACCAGCCTGGCCGATCTGGTCGAGTTTGACATGGGGGGCGATCACCCCTGGGAGGCCGTCCTGTGGCTGGCCCTTCTCCAAGCAAGGGGAGTGTGCGTGGAGGCAGGGGGGGAAAGTATCCTGGTTCCACAGAGCAACGGGGTGCGCCAAGGGTCGCCAGACTCTCCTGTGTTGTTTTCGGCAAGAGTTGGCCAGTGCCTCCAACAAACCTTGGGCCAGACCCAGAAGGGGGAACGCTCGGGGGGCAACCCCAAGCTCCCCCCCCCGCCCCACCACGGGGGAAGCTTTATGGACGACACCTACCTGTGGGGGGAGAATCCAGACCATCTTCAAGCCACTTTGAACATCCTGCAAAGGATCCTGCTGCAGCACGGCCTCAGGATCAACCCCAAGAAAACACACATCATCTGCAGCACCAGCCACCCCCGGCGCTTCAAGATCGACGGCCAGTGGGTACAACCCCAGACGGGGAACGCAGCGCTCACAGTGCTGGGGTCCCCAGTGAGCTTCAAAGGGGGACCGCCCCAACTCGCGGCCGAGATGTGCACACGAGCCCGCAAAGCATGGGGGAAGAACAAGCAGCTCCTCACAGCAAAGACCGGCCTTAAGCGCCGCATGCAACTCCACAACGTGTTGGTCAGACAAAGCGCGCTTTGGGCGGCAGAGACGTGGCCAGTCCAGACAACACTGCTCAAGCAAGCCAACACGCAGCAGCTCCAGCATGTACGCACGGTGGGGGGAGGAAGGGCACCGGGGGAGGCGTGGACAGACTGGAACAAGCGCTCGCTCAGAATGGCGCGCACGCACCTGCACAAGAACAAAGTCGAGCGCTGGTCGACATACATACTGCGCATGATCTGGGGAGTCTGGGGACATGTGGCAAGAGGGGGGGACATCACCTACCAAATGCTCATGTGGAGGGGGATGCATTGGTGGAGACAACAGCAACAGCTGCCAGACACCGTTGGGGCCCGACACTCGGCCCGCTTCAACAGCAGCCTGGACACGGAACGCCACATTGTGTCGATAGCAGGGGAACATTGGGGGGAGGTTGCCAAGGACCGCCTTGCTTGGGAGGCGCTTGAGGAGAAGTTCGTTGAAGCCAACGACCCCCCCTGGTGTTCGGGGAAACAAGCCCAGCTTGAGAACCTGGCACAAGCACGAGCAGACGCAAAGAAAGCCAAAGCACTGAAAGACAGGCGCAAAGCCCGCAACGCGGGGAGACGACTACTTAACTAGCGAATGAAGGCCCACGCCTGAACAAGCTAGGGGGGAGCCAGCACCGCACAGTTGCATGTTTCTGCATGTTTTTGTTTTCTTGTTGCAGCAGAGAGAGAAGGGGCGGAGACTGCCGTTTGCATGACCCGCACCCGCTCGGCACATGTTCAGTTTTGCATGCCAGTCAGACCTCAGCAGTCCAGTTCTCGCAGATGACAACATGACACGCCACGGCACTACGAACGATGCCCGGCCGCCGCAGCACCGGCCCGAGCCTCAGACCACTACCTGCGACACGTAGGCCATGGCAACCAGCACCAGAGCCGGCGGCCGAAGGGGACGCCTTCTGTTCCTGACGGCCCTCCTGGCCACAATACGCCGCTACACTGCAGCCCAGGGACAGCCGCCGACAGAGGCGGCAACGCAGCCAGTGACGATAAGAGGAAGAACGACGAGAATGGGGGAGCCGCTCCCACAGCAGACCTCGACCACGACCTCGCAGCCACCACCACCACCACCGCCAGAGTCGCTCTCACAAGAATGGCCAGTGGGGACAACATGGACGCAGTGGGGAGACAGCTGGATGCCCAACCTCCCACCGGAAACAACAGAAGTGTGGCAAGGGACAGCAATCACCCACCCACCGCCACTGCCACCGACACAACCACCACAGCAAACAGCCGTGGCCTCGGGGGGCCAAGCAGCCGCGGGGGGAACCACCCCAGGCGGACAACCAACCACGCAAGCCACTGCAGTCAACCAGGGGCACACGACCCTGACAGCAAAAGTAAGCTCCGACACGACAGCACCACAGCCACCGGCGGAGCAACAAGGCCCCTGGCAGCATGACTGGCAGCCAGCAGCAGCGGCAACATCCACATGGTCCGGCTGGGTGCACGGCTCCGATGGGGGGCGATTCGCCCTGGCCTACGACCCCAACAACGACCCATGGCACTGCAGCGAGGAGACTAGCAGCCACAATGACGAGCGACCATCGGACCACTATACCAGCCACGCAGCAGAGGAGACGACCGACCCCCATGCCTCAGCCGCGGAGCAGCCACAGCACCACCAGAGCCGCAGCCAAGCCTCGACGGACGGCCCACAACACACACCACAAGCCACCTCGACGGCCCACGACCACGGGCGAGACACCGATGCCCACAGCCCCACAGACGGCCACGACCACACCGCCCAGGGCAGCGCCGCAACGGCCGATGCAACAGGCCAGAACCACAGACTCACCAGCAACACACCGCCACAGCCAATAGCGACCTCTAGCGCAACAAAGCCCAGCAGGCCAGCAGCGGCCACGACACCACAAGCCCCAGCAGACCTTGGAGGAGGACCGTCGCCACAACCACCACAGCCTGACCAAGAGCTCACTGACGGGTGCCAGGAGCAAAGGGGGGGAACAGGGGGCGGCGACACCTGCACCGCAGCAACCCACAACAAGCACGAAGGACAAGGCGATCAGAGAAGAGGAAACAAATGGCAGAAGGGGGAGATCAAAAAGGAGTTTGCCAAGAGAGGGATCGACAAGCCGGCCCACCTCACCTGGAACCAAGCGGGGCCGCTCGTAGGCATGCATGCTTTCATCCCCGACGAAGAAGATGAAGAAGACGAGGATGACACGGAAGCAGGCACCACGCCACAGCAAGCAGCAGCGGGGGCTGAACCCCAGACGGACAGCGCCGAAGCACAGAAGCGACAAGAGGAGGCAGCAGCACTGGCGGGGAGGGAGCCCCAGACAGGCAGCAAGGAAGCAACAGAAGCGCAGAAGCGATACGAAGCAAACCGCGCCCTGTTTGCGACGGTTCTTAACAAACACCTGGAGCCTTGGACGCCCCCAACAGGGCATGCAAAAGCAGAACCACCACGAAGCTCCGCAGCCTCAGACGAGACACAGAGCAAGCAGCCAGCCCCAGCAGCCAAAGCGCAACCAGACTGGGGAGCGCCCCGAGACACACCACCGCACCACCATGCACAACCAACAGCCACAGCGGGAACCCAGAACACGCGAGGCATAGCACCCACAACGGCAACGCAGTCGCACAGGGGAGCACCCCATGAGTCACCGCCACAGACGAGCCCCCAGCACTCCGCGACAAGCCGCCAACAGCCACCAGCAAGATCAACGGCCGCAGCGGGAACACAGACCGCGCAAGGCACTGCATCCGCCACGGCAGAGCGGCCGCACAGAGGAGCTCCCCAGGAGACGCCACCGCACACAAGGCCCCAGCACACCGCAGCAAGCCACCAGCAGCCACCGAGCGGGGAGACCAACCAACCAGCAAGCAGCAGCAACGTGACCAGCACACTGCCCAGCAGCACGAGCAGCAGCAGCAGCAGCGGGCAGAGCCAAGGGCCAATGCCACTTGATTCACCCATATCGTGGGTCGAAGGGGGGAGCAGATATATTGGCTCCTGGGGCGGATACCTCCCCCCGAGATCGCTCCCCCCAGAGCTGCCGTTGAGCCGACACACGCACGGCCACTTCCGCTACATAGGCCATGGCAGCTGGGTGGGGGCAATCCTGGCGCGCAGCGCGCAAACCTCACCGAGCTACAACACAGCCCGCCTCAGAGGTTTTGCCCGGCTGCGACAGACCGCAGAAGGAGGCAGTGCAGGAGGAACCTTCACCATGGGGATGCAATTCGAGCTACACCCGCTGAATCAAGGGGGAGGCCCCTGGCACCTTTTTATCAGGGCCACCCCACGGCAAGCTGAACCGGGGAGCATGCCCCTGCGCACCGGACACTACAAGCTCACGTGGCAACCGCAACAAGGATGCTGGCGCATAGACAACATGGACCCAGAGGACGGGGAGCTACTCACCCGCGCACGCCTCGACTCCATGGGAAGACCGGGGCAGCTCAGCGCACACCTACAAGAGCATGAACTCGAGCAACTGCAGAGGGACCACGCCACCCTAGCTACAATCCGGGCGGCCAGACGCACAGTCCAGCTCCCCGAACGCGACCCACACGAACCACGAGCCCACAGGGCGACAGCCCTCACACAAAGCCAAAATGAGGGGGAAACCCCCCTCATCTACCCCGCCGACGAAGCATGGGGGGAGGAAGCAGTGCACCGGTGGGCAGTGCACATGCTAGGGGCAAGACGGCCACCCACCGCGGGGGGGACACAACCACCACAAAGCCACCGCGACCCAACAGCGGAACAGCCACAGCCAGCGGCAGCTCAGTCCCAGCAAGTGGACCCACCAAGAAGGCCGCCGAAACCCAATGCCAGACCTTACCCAACACAACCAATGAACAAGAGCACCAGCAGTCTACAGCCGGCCAGCCACAGGGGGCAACCACCTCAGAGCCACACGCAAACAGCTGAACACGCACAGCCAGCAGCAACAGAAGGCACAGAGCCAGACAGAGAGGCAGCAGGCGAACAGAAGCCAACAGCAGACATAACACCCACTACACCTGACGCGGCAGCGGGCCCAGAAGCCAGTGACAGCATACAGCCTGACAAGCCAGAGCCAGACACCAACACAGCAGACCACAACAAAGACGCACCGATCCACCCAGAGAACACTCTGGACCACCCACACCAGCAAGCCACCCCGAGCAACACACCAACAGAAGGAACCTTCTCCTTCTACTCGGCAGCCGCGCGCCAAGCCTTCCAGCCGGCACAAGCATACGGACACCACAAACAAGCACCAGCGCCGAAGAGGCCCCCACCACCGCCCCCAAGCGACTCAGAGACCAGTTGGCCCAGCGAGGATCCACCGGAAGCAGACCACACCCAACTCATGCAGACGGGACGAACACCACGACACCCCGAGGGGGAGACCCCGCCCGACACAGGCATACGCAAGGGGGGGCCACAGCCGCAGCGGAGGAGACACCCCATGTGGGGAACCGGCAGCACAACACCTCACCAAGAGGAAGCAGCCCCCACCTGCCACGACCACAGCCCCACCAACAGCGTGGAAGACACCGGCAGAACAGTGCCATGGCTAGCACCATCCCTCAGGGTGACAAGCCCCCACCACACCGCGGCCAACGACAACAACACTGACGCGGACCCACACGACCCACACGAGCCCCAAACAGAGAATGCAGACAGCAAGCGGGGACAAGCAACCAGCTCCAGTGACACCCCCCTCAAGAAAGCACGCTACCAAGCCGCAGAGCTCATGCGAAGCATTTCGGAAGAAACCCTAGCAGCCGCAGAGCAAGCCCAAGGGGAGGACGAGGACCCGGACCCGTACGTCCGCGACCGCAGAGCACAAGGGGAGGAGAGAGCCAGGGGAAGCAAAGCAACCACCCGGGCCGCGGCAGCAGCAGAACACATCCAAGAGGCAATGACACTGGCACGCGCCATTGAGCTGCATGGGGTCGAAGCACACCTTGCCGCCGCAGCCACCAGCCTCAGCCTAGCCTCGCATTGACAGATGGGCCGCAGGGGGAGGACTCCCCCTCCCTCACCAAACGCCTTCCAGATCGCCGCGCTCGTGGCGGGGATCCTTGACGAACGAGCTGGACGGGGAGACCCACCAACAAAAGGGGGAACTCGCTGAGATCCTAGAGCTCACGCAAAGCGGCCAAGCGCTTCTGTGGGGAGGGTTACGCTCAAGCAACTGGCAGCGTACACATGATGCCACGGACGCGGGGGAGGACGCCGAGACGGTCATCCAGACCATGATCGCGACCTACCCAGTGCGCAACCTTCTGGAAGCAGCAGCAGACGGGGTCGACGTCTTAGTGGGGAACTACCCACACAGGGGCGAAGCCGAGACAGTACCGGCGGCCCACCCGGCGGACGTCATTGCCCTTGCGAGGGGAGCTGAAGAAGGCAGGCCAGGGGGACAAGCGCCAGACGCGCTCAAGATCTTCAGGGCCCGCAAAACACTCCGCAACCTCGTGCCCTACCTGTCGGGGGAGCTCCTGGACCACCTCATGAAGGCCCTGACCGAACTGGACGACTGGGCTCGCACGTACTGGGGAGAAGAAGGGATCGTCGACCTCGTGGAAGACGAAGAGGGGGAACGTGCGGCGGCCAGAGCTTCACCAATGCCTACCACCGCTGCGGGGCACACGGGGACTGAAGTCAGACGACGCTCCACGCCTGAGCCGCGACGCCGTTTCAGTAACCCAAGCTCACTAGACCAGGACGACTAGAACTGAGCGAGCAAAGGGCAGCCTTAGCTTCGGCAGTGCAGCAGGACCGGGGGAGAGTCAGTGATGTGTTGACTTTGCTAGGCCTCTCCAGTCTAGGGGGAGTGGGCCGTTGTTGTTGCAAGAACCACTCTCCTGACAAGGCCCTTGAGGCTGTGCTGCTGGGTAAGCTTCCGTAAGCCCTCCGCAAGCCAGAGGTGCCACCCCGGGGGACACACCCTTTGGCCAGCCTTGGGGCTCCATACTTGCAGCTAGCCTTGTGTCAGGGCAGGTATGTTGTGCATGAGGCCCAAAGTGTCGAGCCCCGTAGCCGTAGTCCCACGAACCTGGGGGGAACTTAGCCGGACGTCAACTTGCGATAGGCCTCCTCTGTAATTCGTTGTTTTCTGCAAAAGCGCCCCCCAGACGAAGGCCCAAGAAGCCACACGACAGTGCACGCTCCGTAAGGGGAGCCACCACCACGGGGGACACACCCCTCTCGCTTGCCTCGGGGCCTGTACCTGCAGCTGAACCCGTGATAGTCCCGGTTTTGTCGCGTATGAGGCTCGCAGTGTGGACCCCAATACCAGTAGCGGCGGTTTCCCTCAACTTTCGTCGTGCAACATGGTGGGGGAGAGAGATGACCACTGATTATGTAGCTCGGCCTGGTGCCCACCCCCACCACACCACGATACACCGAACTAGCAGTTTCACGCTTTTCTGGGGCAGGCTCGCTGTACAATGGTGTACCCTGTTTCTAGGTGACCTTGTTACTAGGAACGCCTCCCTGAGCCAACGCCAACCCCAGATACCTTTGACAACACAGAACCCCTAACAAAAGGGGAGAGCAAGGTGAGTGCAGCTCCGTGTGTCTGTGTTGGAACGTTGCTTGAGGTAGGGACGTAGCA
The DNA here is from genome assembly GCA_905221615.1 of Symbiodinium sp. CCMP2592. Classification (NCBI taxonomy): domain Eukaryota; class Dinophyceae; order Suessiales; family Symbiodiniaceae; genus Symbiodinium; species Symbiodinium sp. CCMP2592. The sequence continues at coordinate 28,309 of CAJNDT010000257.1, read as the reverse complement.
TACTCTGATGCAGTCGCAACACACCTTGCTGAACGCTCAGCCCAAGCCCTCACCGTGGAACCCGCCTAGGACTAAGGTACGCGAGTAGTGGTAGCCATAGGGGCCCGGCGATGAGGCCGGGATGCGCGGGGTTTAGAGTTCTAGGCGGGGGTATCTACACGAAAGCGCTGAGCATACTGTGTAGTCCTTTGCCGTAGTCAGGAAAAACCCCGATACCAGCCACTCCATAATACAGGGGGTGAGCTGGGCGGGCCAAAGGCCTGGGGGGCGCACGCGACCCCTACGCCCTGCAGAAAGAAAGAAAGAGAGAGAGAGAGAGAGGACCTTGCAGTAAAGCCCGCCTAGAAGGACTAAGGATCGTAACTGGTAGCCATAGGGGCCCGGAGACGAGGCCGGGATGCGCGGGGGTTCTAGCGTTCTAAGTGGGCTGCCTGCACGGAAACAAAGAACAAACTGCGTAGTTCCCTGCAGTAATCAGGAAAGACCCCGTTGCCAGCCACTCCATAGCACAGGGGGTGAGCTGGGCGGGCCTAAGGCCTAAGGCCTGGGGGGCGCGCGCGACCCCTACGCCCTGCAGAAAGAAAGAAAGAGAGAGAGAGAGAGAGGACCTTGCAGTAAAGCCCGCCTAGAAGGACTAAGGATCGTAACTGGTAGCCATAGGGGCCCGGAGACGAGGCCGGGATGCGCGGGGGTTCTAGCGTTCTAAGTGGGCTGCCTGCACGGAAACAAAGAACAAACTGCGTAGTTCCCTGCAGTAATCAGGAAAGACCCCGTTGCCAGCCACTCCATAGCACAGGGGGTGAGCTGGGCGGGCCTAAGGCCTAAGGCCTGGGGGGCGCGCGCGACCCCTACGCCCTGCAGAAAGAAAGAAAGAGAGAGAGAGAGAGAGAGAGACAGAGAAACAGAGAAACAGAGAGACGGAGAGACGGAGAGACAGAGTGATAGAGCGCGAGAGAGAGAGCCGAAAGAAAGAGACAGAGACACAGACAGAGACACAGACAGAGACAGAGGAGTGTGGGAGGGAGGGAAGGAGGTAGAGAGTCGAGTAGAAGGCATTCTGGCATGTGTTTTAGAACCGGGAAGCGGGTCCTAGCATCCATCCAGCACAACATGACGTATGCCTTACGATGCATAATGGTCAATGTAATTGGTCGAGGACCGTGCATATTTGGTAAACATCAAGCCGCCACTGCAGGACTTGAAGTGCTTGAGCAGTTCCGGGCCGCTCAAAGGTGTGTGAGACTGAGTCGTGTGCAGCTTTGCCTTCAATTTGGGTTCAAGGTGTTTTTTTCCGTCTCCAGCTGCAAGCCGTCTCCGAGAGACGAAGAGAGCTCTTGCTTTGCACGTGCATGTGCTGCAGCTTGGGTTGTGGAAGGGCTTGGGGGCAGCAATTTTCCTGATTTGGGATCGGCTTTTGCTTTTAAGGTTGCGGCCATCTCCTCGCAGATGGACACAATAGACATGGAGGAAGGCAGACGCTGGTTTTAGGGATTAGATTTCCTGTGTCTGATGAAAGCCGAGGATAACAATGATAAATCTGTGCAGTAAGTGTAGTACATGGTTGGCAAAGATAAGGTGACATGCAGTTGCGCCATTTCTGAACCGCCATGGTTGAAGTCGTAGAGCTGCTGAGCGAGAATCAGGGTCATGGCTTGTGGTGTAGTGTCAATGTGGTCTTGATTCGGTCTCATGATCAGCTCGAAGCTCGAGATTTCGTACCTAGAAGTGTTGCACAGATATTCAAAAACACTTGCACGGGTTGGCAGACTATCTGACCAGCGCTGACCCCCTCCTCCATAAATCACTTGTGGCCAAACGAAGCACCACAGTGCCCCCAAATCGTCCACATCCCTAGACCCTAAATCGCTCCAGATCTTCTGATTCGTGCAGGCTTCTTCGCCCAAACATCCAGTGCGGCTGGAAGCGGCCGAACTCCCAGCGACGCTGTGGCACAGTCATGCCCGAAGCAATTTGGGTCTTAGGGGGAGCAAGAAGAAGCACAAACATCTCCAATACGTTGGCAAAGCCCCGCGACACGTATTCTGCCACCATCCGACCTGACAAACTCGACTCTGCATTCCAGCGACTTGATTGACTCCCAAAGCATCGCATGCGCCCCAAGGCGTCAGTGCAGATGCAGCCCGGAGCAAGCTGGATAAGATTGCTGAGGAGCCCGAGGCGCCACCATAGACACCAGAGCTCCGCCTCTCCTTCTCCCTTTCTGTGCATCGGTTATGGATTATCATGGTCCGTGCTATCCTGATACCAGACGACTCTCAGACACTTTCTACAATCATTTCATGGCGGGTTGTGGAGAAGCTGAGATAGTTTGCACCCAGTGTTTGTGGTTGGGCCCTCAAATCATGCAGTTACGATCTTCAAGCGACGAGGCGTTCCCGGTTTTGCGGTAATTGGGACTTCTGGTTGTGGGGATGCCCTTGTTGTGGATTTGGAGGCTCCGATGTCCAAGTGTGTCGATTCCGTGAGTAGCAAGCCAGGTTAGGGTCTTGTTAGCACGAGTCCCAGATTCTCCCCCTGAAGTTGGCAAGCGTTTGCAGGGACGATCTGCTCCAAGTCTTCAAGCAACCCCGGCAACCCATTTCCCAACGACCAGGGCCCTGGGTGCTTGCGGTTTAGCAAACCCTGAACCCGAAATCGAAGGCTCAAGACCTCCGAGAGTGTTGGGGAGCAGAAGGTGCTTAGTTACAGCTTGGAAAATCGAGCTCATGGCTTGCTGCAGAGGGGGGAAGTCCGGAACTGCCTTGGAGATCTACGCCAAAACGTTGCCGGGGGACACTGGGGCTGCGATGCTATTTCCCATGTACACGGTCGCGGTCGAGCTGTTGCTGCAGATGACGAAGGTGCAGCCTCACGAAGAGCTGAAGGCCCAGGGGCAACTCACCGTCTTCGAGAAGGATGCGACGAAGAAGGCGGCTTTTGCTTCGCACCAGTGGGTTTCGAAGCACCACCCAGACCCCGAGTTCCGGCAGATGAAGGTTTTGCAGGACGTGCTGATGCGGCTCTTGGACGGTAGCACACATGTGCCCCTGGACTGGGTCACAGAAACTTACGTCTTGCGTGCCAGGCCTCTTCCCAGCCGTGATTTCCAGACCTGCTCCTTGTACATCTGGTATGATTACTTCTCATGCCCACAACTGGAACAGCGCAGAACGTTTGGTGCTGACGAGAGCGATGGCAGCCAGCAGGCCAAAGCCATCACCAGCATCCCAGCCTATGTGGCCCAGTGCGACTTTTTCTTTGTGCTATGCCCAGTAATTGAGTGCCCAGAAACAGTGCTGAGTGGCAGGACGTGGGCACAGCGTGGTTGGTGTCGTGTAGAAAGGGCTGCGCGGGAGCTGTCTGCAAACAGCACGTGGATTGTAGTCCAGGGCAAACCTCGCGGGGAAGTCGTAGGCTCAGGATTATCGTTTCTTATGGGACCAGTGGGCGAGGGCGACTTCACGAAGGAGGAAGACCGAAAGAAGTTAGCTCCAGTGATGAGGCAAATCGTGATGCGAAAGTTGATGAACTGCTTGCGGGCCGGAGACCTTCCCGGATTCCGCCGGCACCTGAACTTGCAGAGCGTCCACCTCCGAGGACTGGACATTGAGCCCATCTTGGGCGTCCTGCCTCTCGACACCGAGCAGGCTGCGACGAACTTCCTTCACCAGAACGGCTTCAGGAAGGCCAGCGAATCCGACGTCGCAGGCTGGTGTCCGCTGCACTATGCAGCGCTGTCCGGCAACACCGAGGTGATCAGAGGATTGCTGCAGCAGCGGGCTTCTGTGAATCGCAGGACCTCAAGGGACGATCCCTGCCTGGGCCTCTTGCCTTGGATGTCTGCCCTGGACATCGCAGCGTTCTACAGACAAAACGATGCGGTTCAGCTGCTGATCACCGTACGAGCGCACTTGGAAGGTGGAATAGCTCCAGCCGTCACTACGGCAGCAATCTCAGACAACGCCGAAGGAGTCCGCCTATTGTGCGCTGCAGGAGGCACGCCACTGAGCCGCACTCTTCTCGGGGACACCGCCTTTCCTATAGCAGCCGTGTACTCATTGGCGTCCTTCGAAGTGATGCTGCAGCAGGTCCAGCCGGATCCGCGGGAGGTGTCCTACTCGCTCTTCGCTGGCGTCATTTCTTACGTATGCTCTGCGGAGCTGGTGCAGCGGCTTCTGAGCTTGCGCGGCGATGTGGACTTCCAGTTTGACCAGCGTCTCGTATGGAAGCGCTTTCGGCTGTACCGTGCAGCCAAAGGCCTGCAGTACCAGTTTGGAGGTGTCACTACTGCAAGATTTCAAGCCTACCACATGCCGGGTAGCACGCCGCTGATGATGGCCATCATGTCCGCTCAGTACGAGGCGGCTGCTGCCCTCATCGCGGCCGGTGCCGATCTGCAGCGGAAGAACAGCCGAGGCTGGACAGCAGCAGACTTCGCTCATGGTCGATCCATGCCGCAATTCCTGCAGAGCGGCCTGCAGGGAGATCGAGTCGCGTGCCAGGAGGTGACCACGCTCGGGCTGAAGGACGGCATGATCGAGGTCTGCTTGTGAGTTCTGCTGGACTGCAAGGTTCGTGGAAGATCCTAAAGTTGAAGGTGGTCACAGCCAGGTAAAACCCGCTGTGCCCGAAAGCTTCATGACCATCGTTGGCTGCGGCAGTAAGGCATCATGTTCCTTCTGGCACTCATGAACACATGTCAACGCAGAGAGAACGCCAAGCCTAAGCCACTCTTGCATAGTGCCAACGCGGCTGGACAGGCTGCCACGGAGTTTTTCCCTTTTAACATTTTTTCCGAAGACAGCAGCCACAACGCGCGTTTTGGTCGGCCGGGCGGACGTCTCGGTCGCATCTTGGGTCTTCAGCTGTTGTTTCCATGCTTACCCAGGTTTAGGGGTTTAGGGTATAGGGTGGTGGAGGTGTGGCATCTCACCCAAGGGTTTCGCTTCACAGAATGTGCTCCCTTCCTCAGTTTCATGTGCTTTGATTTGTTGGCAGCTTTGACTGTGCAAAGGTATCCCATGTGCCCTAAACCCTAGACCCGAAACATCCCAAAGTCGAGGCACATGAAATTCATCAATGCAAAGAGTTGTGTCGAAGTGCTGCCTGCTAGCATCGCAAGCCCGAGATTGTGTATCAATAGAGTCTTCTATTGCTGTGATGATAAGTGGTGGGGCGGCACTAGGCAGCAGTAGCCGTTGAGAATCTTCCGGTCTACAATCGCGGGGCATTATGCCGTATGCGTGTTGAGTGATCTCCACGCCGAGCGCTTGGGCAGGGACTTTGGGCTTTTATATCTTGTAGTTGGAGTACTTTGGAATGTGAAGGAAGAAGATGCCCGGGAGCGCCATGTTACTGCCTGCTCGCTGAGAAGCTGTATTCTGCATGTGTAGTAAGGGGGGAATTTTGTGGTGAGGTGGTGAATCCCCAACGTGTGAGAGCAGGCAGTAAACCCCCTCATCCAAGCTGGACGTCTGGCGGTCACCAAAAGACACGAGGGTTCAAACAGAAAAACAAAAATCGAAGCTCTTTCAAGGTGAGACAAGGCGGCGAAGTGGCGAAACTCCAGCCAGGCATGGAGCTTTCACGCTAGGCTTTGGCACTCAAGGCCCTCTTCCGCGGAAACTTCATGGTTGTATTTCCACTAAGTTTCCTCTGTATAGTGAGAAGACAAGACGATGGTAGGGGCGGGCATCGGTGCAGAGCAGCACAAAATGTGACACCTGCTTATGGCCAGAAATCTACCTTGCACCTTGTAGCGAAGAAAAGGCCGTGCATTGAAAAGCATAGCAGTCCTTGTGCTGAAGACAACTGACAACGATGCTCTCTCCGTGACATCGCTCGAACAGCTCACAGCCTGGAGTGCAGGTGGGCTTGCAGAAGGAGCGCAGTCTCAGCCGATGCCCTGACTGCCATGCTTGTCTGCTTGCAGCATGCCCGTCATGCCACGTACCCGTAGCCTCAACATGATTTGAGGGATTCGTCAGGATCAGCCACTGTCGTAACCTGAAGGTGCGCTAGCATACTGGGCCTCGTCCTTTTGCACACTGGCCTTGTCTTTTCTAATCGACAAAGGTATGTTATAGGCTGCATCAATCCACAGTCCATAGCTGCCATAGCTTTCGTAAGCTGATGCAGAACATGAACTAAGCATTGCCAAACATGGTTACCTACCACATTCATGCACACATATATTCAGATTCGTGGATCCTACATTGGTTTGGGCCTCCTCGTTTCTCCATCGTATCTACAGGAGATGTAGAAGTTTGGCATCTTTTGCAAAGAGCATGTCCGTCCGGAGTCGTCATACGCAAGGTCCACTGCAGCTCCATTCGAGCCGAATGTAGTGACCCCAGCGAATCTGCAGCGGTGCATCAATGAAAGAATGCCAAGTCTGCTCTGGCCGTTACTGCGACTCTGAAGTTCACAGTTTTGGGAGCTGGAGCCCCTTGCATGTTATTCAGGACGAGCTTCTGTACTTTAGTCCTCTGTTCTCGACTTCGGGTTGCAACATGTCATCTGCCGCGGCCTGTCCAAGTCGTCGCACACTTGGTGCTGACCGACTCGTAGGTTTGTAGGAAGGTTAGCTTTGAGGCGTCCTCCGTTGGCCATGAAGATCTACACTATGCCCATCTCGCAGCCTGCAAGGGCTTTGTCCTGGGCCTGTGCCTGTGAAGGCCCGCTTCGCTTCCTCAGCAACTCTCGGAAGGATGTGGAATGGTACTGAATCGCTAAGTCTGTGCTCCGCAAGAGATTGGGAACCTATACTTAGGCGTATTTGGACGTTTGTCTGTGCGTGCTTGGTGTCGGTGCATACTTAGTCCGTGTGTATGTGCATAGAATGCGCGGCCCACCAGGGAGATGCGCAAAAACGACCGTGAACAAAAACAAAGCACATGCCTGCACGCATCCGCAGCGCCCTGCAAACTTGTGCAGGTACATATACCCATAGAAGACGGGTACTCTTGGCATGAACATGGGCATGTAATGCTATATACTTATACCTGGAAAGCCAAAGTTGCTGCTTTTTTGCAGCAACTTTGGAAGGTGGCAGGAATTTCAATCACAGTCTAGAAGTGGCCAGAATTTCTGTCACTGGCAAGTTCTCGGAGGCTTTCCGTAAGAAAGTGGCGTAAACCAACCCGTAAAGTGGCGTGAAAAAGCGTAGAGTGGCGTAAAAAAGCGTAGGAAACCTATGGGCAAAACCGGCAACTTTGCAGTGGCAGCTTTCAAGCAGGAAAAGCCGCAACTTTCAAAAGTTGCATTAATTTTCGCCACCTAGGCTTTCCAGGTATGTTGACATGTCTCATACAGGCCGTATGCGTGCATTACATACAAAGCGGCAAGTGTGGACACGTGTATCGGTGTAAACCCACCCGCCCGCCCGGCCGCCCGCCCACCCACCCACCCACCCACCCAGACACCCGCACGCGCACACGCGCACACGCGCACAAGCGCACACATGCACGCGCACACACACACACAGAGACAGAGAGACACAGAGACACAGAGACACAGAGACACAGAGACACAGAGACACAGAGACACAGAGACACAGAGACACAGAGACACAGAGACACAGAGACACAGAGACACAGAGACACAGAGACACAGAGACACAGAGACACAGAGACACAGAGACACAGAGACACAGAGACACAGAGACACAGAGACACAGAGACACAGAGACACACACACAGACACACAGACACACACAGAGACACACACACACACACAGACACACACACACACAGACACACACACACACAGACACACACACACACACAGACACACACACACACAGACACACACACAGACACACACAGACACACACAGACACACACAGACACACACAGACACACACAGACACACACAGACACACACGCAGACACACACACACAAATGCTTATGACAACACGTTGATATGCTTATGTCAACACGTTGACATGTCATGGACATTGTGTTGAAATGTCTTGTTGCGGAAGAAGGAAAAACTGCAAACGGTAGTATTGGCATCGCCGGCAACACCTCATCCGACGTAGTGCCAGTACCGTCACTACTGCGCGAATAGATGCGAGAACATAGAAGCTAGGTATACTCGATGTGTAACTTGCTGTATTACCAGCAGATATGCTGAGCCTTCGAAAGCTTTTCCTCACATGGCAAGCAGTTTGTATAACACACAATCCTTGATGCGACATCGTAAAGTAGTCAGTCCTGAAGATTATGATAAGACGGTACTATCGAGAGTGAATCAATGCCACTCGGAACTACCTCGTGAGGTACCCGTGAGGTACCATCTCAGCAGCTACAATTCTGCTTTAACACAGTACTTCCTTTTGCCGCACACTGCTGCTGTAGACGGCCCCTGTGTGTTTGGCATCTTGTCCTCAGGCACGAAGGTGGAGGAGGTGCAAATCATGCCGGGCAAGGACACCAGGAGTGAGGACTACAAGAAGCAGGGGCCCATCTTTGCTGTGCCTCGCTTGGAGGACCCCAAGGGGACTTCACGCTGTTAAACCCAACTGTGAGGATGGAGTTTCTGCTTGTGCCGTAGGAATTAGATTGACAGCGGCAACGGATATCCTCGCCATCATGAACACTTCTTTCATGTTCGTCGTCACCATCATCACAACCATCGTCATCTGCATTATCGATGCCAAGTTTTACAGAAATTATGACCATGGGCACGATTAGCGCCACGGTTGTCTGCTCGAGCATTGCATGTTGCTTTGCGTAGCTTTCTGCTTTGGTCTGAGATGTGTTTCATCCACATCTACCCCAGCGGAGAATCCAAACCCCTAACTAAATTTCTATCTGCCGACTTATACTATTATTAGCATTATCATTATTACTACTATTACTACTATTGGAATATTAAAAGTTGCTTGTAAGTTCCGTTGAAGACAGGAGGATGGCTTCATCCTCAACGAGAGCCATGCGATCATGGCGTCGCTGTTACCAACTTGGGAGCTTCCGAAAATTGGGGGCGCCTTATTTGGAGGGTCCTTATTCTAAGGATCCTACTATTTAGGCTACTATATTAGGGTCCCCTATTTTCGGAATCTCTCACTTGGCTTGCCCAGAGGATAGAACTAGAGGTTCGACAGGTGGAGGCTAAGATGCAGCAGTCGCAGGCATCCGTCGGAAGTGCAAGATGTATTGAAATTGAGCTCACGAGGAAAAGGAGCTTCTAGACATTTTGAAGATTTTCGGGCATGAAAGATGTCCTCTTCATCCCAAGCCTCTGGGCGACTTACATGCGCTTTCAGGTATCTCGGCGACCGCTTTAACTGGAAGCTCTATCCCAAAGAGCCCCGCACGCGAGCGCGAATCTCGGCATAAAGGTTTGCACAGGATGCATCGGCATTTTGCGGGCAGTCTTTGGACGAAGGATGGGTCGCTATAAAGGTAGATTCGGCACTTCCAGACAGGCTTAAATCGCACCGCAGGGACGCACGACAGGAAGCCCGTGTCCTCCAGACTAGGCAGCACATTGTAGTGTTTGTTGGGACTACGGGCTGAAAAAAACGGACTGTTGTAGTCCAGGATAAGCTTAACACATGTCTGTGCCATTTTGCCAGGAATCCACCAGTACATGAACTGGCACCACCAGAATACGCGGCGCATTACCCTGGCCCTCTTCGCGCCCGTGATGAGACCGGACATACCTCTGCCGCAGGCCTTGGTCGACCTTTGGATGAAGGCGCCCGTGACTTATACTATTATCATTATTATTATTAGCATTATTATTACTACTACTACTATTATTAATATTCGTATGATTATTATTGTTATTATTACTATTATTGTTATTATTAAAAATGCGACACAGTGCGGGCTTTTGCTGGATCTTGGGTTTAGACTTTAGCAGGTTCGGGTCGGTGATCAATCGGTGGCTTGTTTGCGCTATGCGAGCCATTGTGACCATTGTCTAGTGGAAGCTGGTGTGTAGAAGAAGGACTGTTGTCTCTTGTATCGAGCTTGCATTCTTCTTGAGAGTGTCGGCACTGACTCTGTCTCATTCTGTCTTCCTTCTTTCTCTTTCTGCCTAGCTGTCAAACCTCGCTCGTGCTCAACTCGGCTCATCCGCGAGCAGCTCTCCCGGGCGCAGGCCAGTCTGAGAAGCACTTTCTGGTGACATCAACTTCGGGTCAGCCTTTCAGAGAAGAAGTGGATAGAGGGCTTTTGGCTCCGCTCAGCCCCAGCAGGAGATCAAGACCACGTTGCAAACTGTGGAGCGCTGGCTTTCCGAGAGCACCTGGATCTGCGGCTCAGATGCTGGGCCTTAATAGAAACCTCATGCAACAAGAGCGAGGCGCTAAGCATCATAAACACGAGAGATGTTCTTTATCCTCTCATTCGGTCCATTCCGGACAGTCGAACTACGACTTCACGTCTGTCGGCTCAAGGGCTGAACCCTTCATCCCTGAAGCGTCTTTGTCATACCGGGATGGTAACACACGGCATTGAGACTGAAAAGGTGACATGGTTGCAAGTCTCGCAGATGTAATATGTCTGACGTGCAAGTGAGCTTCGAGACTGAGCCATCGACAAAGTTGCCTCAAATTTGTGGACCCTGGGTTAGATCCGAGCGCCTGCTCTCCCGGGCTTTGCTCAACCCCTCCAAACCAGATTTGAGATCAGCGAAGCTCGCTTGATCTAAGGAGCCGACTGTCGCAGACTTGTCTTGTGGCGAGGCAGCACTCAACCAAGAACTGCTAAGATTCGAGTTCGAGTGTCGATTGATGGCAGATTGGGCGCGTGCTTTCATCATCTGCTAGAGGCTTGTGTGATCCTTGACTTGTTGGACTTTCATTCATCGCAGTCATGGGTCGAATGAGGAAGGAGGCAAACAAAGAGGCCTTTGACGGGAGAATGGCTTTCGTGGCACACTCCTCACGTGTCTTTCGAGCACTTTGGAGTATCTCGGAATGAAGGCAGAAGAGCTTCCCCTTTCGAGCTCAGGCTATTGTGAGATCGGGCAGTGCTTGGACAAGTACACAGGGCTCTTCGCTGTGCATGGTATTGACCTCTCAGCGTATCCGAAGATCGGCCAATGGCAGCTTGGCTTTCTGCAGTCCCGGATCTTCCTAGCACTAGAGTTGCAGAACCTGCAACCTCAAGCCTTGATCGTTGGTGTGCGAGGTTGAACACAACTGGTCGAAAAACTGGTAGCGCGTAGATCGTGTTCCATGCCCGCATTCTTTGGCGGGTTGTGCATGCATATGTTCGTACAAGCATGTGCAGAGGGAATGCCAAAGCTTCTTCGCATACTTTCCACACAACAGCTTCAAAGCTTTTCCGCACTTCGGGTCTTCAGGGAATTCTTGCCAAAGAAGAGACAGGCCTTGTGCCTTTGGTCCCCGACATTTGACCTTGCAGCCTCAAGCTTGAATCATGGACACCAAAGCCTCACTACCAGCAGTGAGCCCTGAGCCCCAAACCGACGTGAACCCGTGGGCCGTCAGGCTCACGGCCTGCGAGGGCCTAGCTGGCTACGAGCAGAGCCATGCAGCGCTAAAGCAGCTTCTCCGGCTGCGTTTACGAGTTTAGGTTTTCAGAGCTGTGCTCCCGAAGTCCTACAACCGAAATACTACAAGCCCTGAAGCTATAGGCCTCGAAGAACAAAGAGGCGGGGAAGTTCCTTGTCTCAACTTGAATTCCTCTTCTTCTCCTAAATCAATGTGCTCTCCTGGCTTCTTCCTTTACTGTGCTTCTTGTTGCGGCTACTCCGTGGAAGCATCTCGGTCCGTTCCGGTGCTGAACCATGTTGTGTGATCCTTCAGATTCGGGTTTCCCTTCTCTGAAGAACACTATTGCTGCAGACCTTCCGTGTTCATCTGTTTATGCATGTGTATGTATATATATATATATATATACATATACGTGTACATATACATATATACGTATATGTACACGCATATCATCTTTTCCATGGGTCAGCTGACGGGGTCCGGTAGCTCACTTACCATGGAATAGCTACATGCAGTGCGTTGCATCACACAATGTGAGCAGATGTTATGCAGTCTCCCAAACTTATGCGCGAAACAATGGGTACAGGTCCATAGAGACAGAGATAGAGGTAGAGATAGAGATAAGGATAAAGCTGGGGATACGGATTCATTGGTTGATTGAGAGATAGACCGGTCGATCGCCAGATAGAGAGACAGAGAGACAGCTAGCCAGCCAGGTAGGAAGTAGGCAGACAAACAGACGGGCAAGAAGGCAGAGAGACAGATACAGACAGAGAGATAGATAGATGGATATGTATGTGTACATATGTGCATATGCGTATACAATCAGATACATGTATATATACATGTATATATATATATATATGTGTATATATATATATATATGGTACCCCCCCATCTACCCACGCCTTTCCTCTAAATCCCAGTTTTCGGAAGGCATGGGTCCGCGGGATCCCCTTCGTCCCCAAGCCTTTCTCCTAAGTCTCAGGTTCAGGATGGCGTGGGAGTTTGGGATTGGGGGCAGTGCCTGCAGATTGTACTTTATTATTTCATGTCATTGGCGGGTTCCCTCCAGAATAGCCCCGAATCATCCGAATCATTTCCGAATCATTTTGATTCGGTCCCGGCGCTGGATCCAAGATCCAAGATTCAAGATTGCCCAGGGGTCTTGCCTGGGCATCTTGGATCCGACACTCACCCATTGGATCCAAGATTCCTTGGCAAGACCCCTGGGCAATCTTGAGTCTTGGATCTTGGATCCGTGCCCGCGCCCGAATCAAAATGATTCGGAAATGATTCGGATGATTCGGATGAAAGGTCGGATCCAAGATTCCTTGGCAAGACCCCTGGGCAATCTTGAATCTTGAATCTTGGATCCGGGCCCGAATCAAAATGATTCGGAAATGATTCGAATGATTCGGTTTCCCTCCTTCTTACTCGGCGTGTGTATTGTCATGGCGGTTATAGCATCTGGTTTGTCATGAAGTATGCCAGTCATTATGCAGTCAATACTGTGTTTGTTGCTTCAGGAGATGTAAGTCAAGCACGATTCTGAGTATCGTTTTTATCATTTACACGTTAACGTAATCCTCCATGATCTAGCCCATTGTGCAGTAATCTGTTCAATCAACTTCATCGTCATTGCAGATTTCCTACCGTCCACACCAAAATGAACATCTTATGTTCCAGACTTATTTCCCGGCTCCCCTTCGCATTCTATTGTCATGTTGGTTATATGCAACGTCTGGTCTTTTGTGAAGTATGCCAGTCATTTACGTTACCATACAGCTGTGACTGCCGTGATACATCCCGTCATTTCTGTTTTACTGTTT